>CAHIKZ030005155.1:210000-217500 GCA_903632075.3 Acanthosepion pharaonis | reverse complement strand
TATATTAAACAATACAAAGACAAAACCATAATGATAGTCTGTTTTTGTTGCATGAAAGATTTCCGAGCAACGACAAATTCGTGTATACGTGACGCGGAAGCGAAAAACGCACTGCAGCTCGTGACGTCACACACAGCCACGCGAGAATGAAAACGAGAAGCATTAAGTATGAAAAGCTGTTGATATAAACCAATGGCTTCTGTTATCAATTATAGGCATTTAAGAATATTTGTAGAGATTTCGTAGTTTATTTTGTTCAGGTTAGGTTTCAACTGTTTTATGTATATAGCTTCAAGAATTTTTAGTTTTTGTTTATTATTTTCATGTTTAAGTCTAGTTGTGTTTTCAACGAGGATTTTTCGGAATTGTGTACTTTCGTCTTTCAATGATAACGTTAAGCTTATCAGACAATATGAAAGGAACTTAGTTAAAATGAATAGACAAAACTTGTCTATATTGTTACAGTTTTTTGTGTATATATATATGTGACTAGTGAGTTAGTGAAAATGACTTAACTCCCTTTATAGCCCACCAATAGAAGGTTAACCAATCAGAAGCCGCAGAACATTGTATCCGTCGTGTATAAAGGCGGCCATCTTTGTTTAACCTACGGGGAATGACCAGTGCCAACTTGTCAGGCGAACATGACAGAAGGAAGAACTACGTTCTGCTACTTTGCTGCGATATCCACTGCGAACCTGAACTACGTTTTCCTACTGTCTCCGAAATATTCACTGCCAACTTCTGGATTCTATACTCGAAAACGACCGTCATGAATTTGTAACATATATTATTTAATGAAACATGCAACAATGAAAAATTGCTCCATATATATATATATATATATATATATATATATATATATATATATATATATATATATGTATCAAGAATACTTTACAAACTTTTGGAGTTCCTCACACCAAAACAAGGACGAAAGTCCATATAAAAATATGTCTGTAAGTCCTTCGTTTTTGAGTTATTAAGTTTAAATAAAGTCTATGGTAGATGGCGCTGTGTTGATTAAGTTACATTTGTCATCCGTGTACATTTTTGGATAGTTAAATTTTAAAGTGTGTCGTATTAAGTTACGTTTCGTTAAACAATAGCAGGATATTCACATCGTGAGCGGGCAGTTATGATTTTTACATACGGTTGTGAGAAAGGTAATTGGCGCGAGGATGCACGCCTGTATCAGATTGCGTTTCCAAACCGAAGTCAACCGATTCCTCAAACTTTTTTTCTGCTGTTTATCGTCGCGTTGCTGGGACAGGTTCCATGGCACCACAAATTTAGGAAGAGCGAGATCCGCACTTAAAGCCTGACCACGAAGAACATTTTGTCCATGATGTCTGATCCTAGTGATCAGCACATGTCAAGTGGCCCTAGCATGTCTTACATCTCATAGTTCCGCATGAAGAGCAGCTCCTGTATCCGTATCATTTGCAACGTGTGCGGGGTCTTTCGCCCTCAGATCATTCATCACGGAAGAACTTTTGCTGATGTTTTATTGCACAAACTGTCATTGATTGTCTCTTTGGAAGAGATGGAATAAAAAAAAAACAAAATTTTTGGAAATAACCATTTTCGAAGCCAGTTTAATAAAATCAGACACAAAATGGAAAGAAATTGCCTCCAACTTTTTTCTGTTGTTTATTTTTTGTTTATTATATTTATATATATATATATATATATATATATATATATATATATATATATATATATATATATATATATATATATATATATTTGAAAAAAAAACAGACCACGTTAAGATTCCATGTAATAAGCTATTTCACCATAACCCTTTAACAGGGTTCTGGATCATCAGACTTTACTTCCAAAAGCTGAAATGAAAAGAAATTCACACGTTTTGACGGACCTCATCAAGTATACGTAAAATTAACGAAGTGAAGAAGTGAGGTGGGAGAGGATATGAGTGTGTCATATGTATCATTTCAATTTCCTATTTTAAACCCCAGTGTGTCGACTAGATGTTGCTCAAATTTAACGCGTCTTGTCTCTAGATATAGATGGCTAAGGGTTGAATGATAAGAACGACATTAAAGGAAGAAGTTACAACAACCCCAATCAATTACACGACAGGTTTCATTAAAATTTTTAGACGCTGTTAATTCGCGTTACTTTAACGTGCATATTTGGGAGGTTAAGGCTTGATAAATATCTAAATATTTATACAATCTACGAAGAAATTAATTTGAAATTCGGTGGAGTTTTGGGTATTTTCTATGAAACATTCGATTGGAAAAATTCATAGACAGAACATTGAAAGAGTCACCCATTTTATATTTAGTAATCTTTTTATTCCACTAAATATATATATATATATATATATATATATATATATATATATATATATATATATATATATACATATACAATAGAGATGTATGAATGTATATGAGTATGTGCGAAATGACGGTTACTATTTTATGATAAGATTATTACATTCATCACTATTACCGACATCATGTGATTAACTATCCGATTAATATTCTCAAGAAATATCTCGTCAGCTGTTCCCAAGTACTGAGTGGAATCTTGTTCTTGATTTGCACTCGCAGGACAACTGCACTAACAATATACTCGTACATTTTGCGTAATGTGTTTTTTTTTTCCATTTTCTTTTAAATTTCCCATCTGCTTTCTGTTCAGCGATGATTTAATTGTCAAGAGAAAAGGCTAAGGAACAATTCCTTTAAAAGCACTTATCTCTTTCAAATGAGAAAGCATTCTATTTTGAACGTTGCATAAATAGATGCAAAAGCCTTTTAAAAACAATACAGTACATTTATTTTTTAAATTAATGTATATTAAATAATATAATTACACAAGATGACTTGCTTTTGCTGCAAGAAACCATAATTGCCGATAAACTTATTAACTTACCTTTCAAGTAGGCATTACAATCATGTTAATTCCAGTAAAAAAATCATTAAATTTTGGTTATTTTTAACTGGGTTCAGCGAGTAACTCTATGTGCTTCTTAGCCCACTGCTATCTATCTTTTTCAGTTGGTTTTCTTGGTTAATCCTTTATCCATTTGAAAAGAGAATATCAGTAGGAAAATAATCCAAATTCCTAGTACCCGCGAAAATTTCATTGTTTTGGTATTTTTATATTATCTGATAATCCTTGCGAGTCCCACGACTATGAGATTCCCCCTTGCATCGTTAGATATTTCAGCTTAACAACGTCACCACAGTAGTGCAATAACAATCTTATGTATGAATGCAGGTTATTGTCTAAAGAACGAGTGTACAAATGAAAAGATCCAGAAAGGAAAACGCTTTCCATTTCGCTGAAGCAGACGTTAAACGTATGCGATTGTTATCGCTTCCTCTGTCTTGCCTTCATTTCCTTTCTTTTTATGTCTTATTATGTATGCTTTCTTTTCACAATAAAACCAGTGTCTTGAATATATATATAAAAAGAAATATAGTCTATTAGCAAGTAAGAGTAAAAATATTTTAAAATTGTAGTCAAATAAAACGTATTCCAAACATCCCCCCCAAAAAAGGAATCTTCAAGTATACAAGTAAGAAAGAAATGCCGAAAAAGTTTTTGCCATTAATAAAAAAAAAACAGAAGACATGCATTTAACGGATGTCAGCATTCGTTGAAATATACACCCCTACCCTCTCTAAACTTAACCTCGTTTTCGAACGTAACTCATAATTGATACAACAATAGTTAATAAAAATGAACACGCTGCCGCCTCTGCATGAATGATTGGATTTCTCTGTATCCTTGGAAACAGTAAATTATGAATTTATATGTGCGTTTCAAACTCAGTAAATTTAAAAGTAATTTATTCCAATATTCGCTTGAAAATGAAACGGAACTAATGCTTTTACTTTACTTATATAATTAAATTTAAAAGTTATTAGCTTCCATTTTTGAAACATGGTTATTACTGTAGCGAAAAAACATATTTTAAATCAGTTAATTTATAATATTTATGCTCTGTAAATTTCCATTCAGCACTGTTTTATAAAAATAAAATACCAATAATTAACCGGATTATATATCTTACTGTTCGTATAAACATAAAAATGTCTTAATACATATATATATATATATATATATATATATATATATATATATATATATATATATGTGCACACATACACACACCCATGTACATATATACTAGATGTATCAGCAAAAGTGTCCAATTCGAGTAACACCAAAATTGTCCAGTTGTTAGATTAAGCTTTGAACCATTGTATCTTAGAAATGATTAGATATATATTACTTTCACTTTTGGACTCTGCTTTGAGCAATAAGCATAACAGAAGAATCGTGATGAAATCAATGATAAACGAAAATGACTTAAACATTGTTGATTAATCATAGCTAAGGATCGAAAGCTCATGAAGTACTGAAATAAATTTCATATATATATATATATATATATAATATTCCAGGTTCATTTTCCAACTTATTGAAGATGATCTTCGTCATCTCTAACCTTCTAACTTTCTGTCCTGGAGTAAAAAGCCGCCTTAGATGTTTCACGTAAGATTTAACTTTCAAGTCTTTTTTCACTGGTCTTTGAACTGTCATAGCTGAAAATCCTTTCTCGCGTGCCAAACGTCCTATGGATTGAGTTGGATCTTTTCTAATTGACCTCTTTCGCTCTAATTTGTAATGATTGTACCCGTCCTGCTGTGACGTCCCGATCTAGTTTCCTTCTCTAGTGTTGCCTCTTTTTAAAATTTATTCATCGTTCATTTGATGGTTCTTGAATGGACTTTGAAAAGGAAGCCATCATACACGAGATATAAAATTAGCGTATGTACTGCTGGCTCTTGCTACATATCTTTTTACTGTAGTCAAAAAGTGCAGCTGTATTAAAAAATAAACATGATTTTGATAAAACAGATATTTTACTTTACTATATCCAATTACAATGCATACAGTATTCACTTGTTAGTATAGTATAAAATACAAACTTATTGAAAATGATTTTTTTTCATTGTTTATGTTTATAACATCTTTAGCTGTTTCTCGTTTGGTTGTTTATGGTTGTACACCTTTATACAACTGTTGGATATCGGTTGAGGAAAGATCTTTGGTCTTACTTCTGCTGCATCACTGTGTCAGGGGATATCGGAATTGGTGATAGCATAAACAGGATATTCATCCATTGGCTAAAATAAACAGGACGTACAGGTGTTCTGAGCCTTGAATAAACAGGGCGCACAGGTGTTCTGAGCGGAAAGAAAATGCGTGCGGAAGAGGGCGTAGCTACGTGAAATTGCGTAGGTGGCCAAATGTTATAGAACCGGTCCGATTTTTTATCTGGACACAGAAGCTGACTAGAAATTTTGTCACCGTCAATTCCTGTGGGCGCAGTCCTATCCTCTTTGATTTTCCCTCATACTATCTATTCGGCGCAACTCGAACGATAAAGATATTTATATGTTTTGATGTATAAGTGTTCGTCGCATTATTTGAGCCCAGCAGCAATATACGACACAATGTGTATAGCGTTACTAACGATACTTTTATCCTTCGCTTTTACTATTTTAACTTATTTAAGGAGAAGATGAGTTAATGACATAGAAGAAAAGATGTTAGTCTATTGTAATTTAGTCTCTCAAAAAAAAAGGGACTCGCATGAAACTCGAGATACATAACTTTTTATGAGTGAAAATTTTGGGGTCGCACAGTACGCGAGATCGCGGGTTACACGAGTATATAGGTTAAATTAAAAACCGAGTATGTAAAAGAAAAGATGATCAGAATAAAATAAATTCGTTAGATCGATGTAGATAATATAGGTATTCTGGTGAAAGTGTCCGAAAATATAAGCTTAAGACGAGACGTACCGTATTTTCCGGCATACAAGACGCAATTTTTCCCTAAAAATACCTTGAAAATATGTGTGCGTCTTCCATGACGAATGTAAGGCAACACTCAGGCTCAAATAAGTTAGGACGGTCACCTTATTGGCTTGACTGATATAGACGTTGATTTGTATGTTGAGTCTTTACAGTATAACGTTAGCTATCTATCTAATTCATCTTTTTATATAATGTAACTTTAGTATGTAGCTGTTACAAGTATTTCCAAGATTATAAACCTTCCTGTAGCCGAGCCATAAGCTTACATATGCTCTGTTTACTAACAACGGTGGGAGCCTTTCTGCTCTTGACTAGTATGTCATTGCCATACAAACAAAATCGGACGAATGATTAATGTAAACAATACGTGGCAAGTATGTGAGGGACGCATGGCGAATGTGTTGTTTTATGAGAATTACTTTTTTTTTCTTAAAAATGCCTTTCTAATGTCAGGGTGCGTCTTCCAAGCTGCAGCTTTTTGTAAGCCGGAAAAAAAACGGTAGGCTTCGAGTTTTCTTCTGTTCTTTGATTTTGTGAGCTGTTATATTTCTGCATATGAAATAGACTAAATAGCATCCAAAAATAGCGTTTCAGAGCTCATCTGTTTTGCTAAATAATTCACTCAACAAGACTTCATGAGACTTCAACGTCGACCGAACAAGCCTGCTACTTCATCAAACAAAAGGCATTGAGACAGATTTTATGGCGTCTGGGTATGACAATAAACTACACACGCGTCCTGGGTAAAACTATAAACTACGACCGACCACAAGGTCCCTGATCAGGAGGTTTTTAGGAGCGTGGAACCACCTCTTAATTGCTGGTGTTCTCAGGACCACCATGACCCGGGGTGGTAGCACCTGTTAGGGTCCCAGCTATGGGCAAATAGCTAACACCCAAAATGGATTCAAAACGTGTAAAAAAATATTACCAGCAATAAAATTTTGAAGAAAAAAATATTACCAGGAATTCATTATTAACAGCAATACTTTTTGGAAAAAATGTTACCAGAAATACATTTAAAAAATATTACAAGCAATAAAAATCTTGTCGATATTAAATGACTCATAAGGAATTGATGTGCCGTAAAACAAAACGAAACCAAACCAAAACTGATTTTAGGGAGATATTTGTTATTTTATCTTTATTCCCTATAATAGGATAATGTCGTGCATAAAACCTTTGTCTACAAAGATATATATGGCCATCATTAAGTGAATAAATTTTTCTTCTTCTGTGTCGTGTCCCTTCAGGTCTTCGGCGATAATCGCTCTCCACTATTTCAAGTGCTTTCTGGCTCTTAGTAAATTTTGTCTTTTCGCTATCTCTTCTAATCTATGTTATGACAACCGTATATCCAAAGTCGTTTACTTTTTTTTTACGTTATATGTGACGGGTCCCTTCAGGACTTCGGCAATAATGACTTTTCACAATTCCCTGTCCTGTGTAGCTCTGGGTAAATTTGGTCTTTCCGCTATCTCTTCTAATATCTGTTATGAAAACCGTATGCACAAGTTAGTTTTCCTCCTTATATACGTTGTGTCCCTTCAGGACTTGGGACATAATGGCCATCAACAATTCCCTGTTCGTTGTAGCTCTTAGTAAATGTTGTCTTTCCGCTATCTCT
>CAHIKZ030005155.1:162500-205000 GCA_903632075.3 Acanthosepion pharaonis | reverse complement strand
ACTCCAAGCAAGGCAATGAAGCCACTAAGAAGCAAGGAGTTACTCAGTGTGAACTGATAAGAGAAAAAGAAAAAATATTCTTATGAAGGGAGGACAATAAAATAAGAGTGATTAAGAATACAAAAAATAACCATTGACATTGGATTTAAACTTTTGAAGATCAAATTTGATTGAAAAGCAAAAGGCCGGAAGTGAGTTCCTCAAGCGAAAGATAAAAAAAACAAACTATTAGCACAGAACGGACGGTTGCATCTAGCCATTTCACCAATCTATTAGGTAGCAAAAAGGAAAGCTCATCAGAAAAAAATCCATTAAAATATTTGTATAAAATTCACAAGGAAGACACAGTTAGGGTAGTGGGTAAATGACCGAGATGTTAGGTCAGGATCGATAAAATTGCAGATTTTTCTTTGTATTTCATCATGAATTTCCAAACTACATACCGGAAGTACCAGGCAAGATGTGGCACCAATATTCCATGTATGGACGAATGGCAAACTTATATGTGTAAGATCGATTTTGTCGAGAAAAATTGCCAAGCACAATATAGTGAAGTAACTTTATCACCCTGCATTTTCAGCTTTTAATCATTCCAACTCAAGCAAGGAAATACATACACTGAGATGCAATGTGGTTAATGGGTGTGAAAGAATTAAAAAAAAAAAGAAAAAAATTATGAAGATGAGATCTCTATAAAAGAAAAGGAATCATGATTGGCAATGTTTTCAAATATTTGAAGATCGAAGTTGAATGGAGAAGCATAGAGCCACAGATCCACCAGCGAGAAATACGAAAGGAGAAACTGTTAGCAAAGAACTTACGGTTACCTCTAGGCCGGAAGTATGGGGACCCAAGTGAAGATAGAACTCACTATTCAGTCGTAATTAGATTTAACGTGTCAAACTTGTTACCTATTACACTCCGTTGAATTGCCCATTATCAGATCAGTATGAACCCTGTATGGGAAAAAAAAGTTAGAATTGCTTTAGAAAAACTGATTCATCAAATCTCTTTCTTTTTCTTCTTTTTTGTGGTGGCGCTGCAGTTATTTGATGAGGAGGCACAGTGGAGTAATGGATAGTGGCTTGGATTGAGGAATCGGAGAGCCGAGTTCGAATTCCAGTTGAATCCATTACATTCACTTACGTGCTAACCCCCTTGGGAAAGGTGTGAATCCTCTTTCTTCTCCCTCAAGCTATGGGTAAATAGCAGGACAGACTGGGTTCTATAGCCTTGGATGGCAACTGATCTAGGAGAAGGAAAACTCTGAATTCAAACCTGCTCATAGAGGAGGGTGAATGGAGTCTCTCTCTGAGCCTTGGTTGGCAAGCCATTTAGTGATGGTGTCACGATAAAAACACCCTTGATAGCCCTAGCGAAGCATCAAGAATTCAGTTATTTGACAAGATTATGAACTACACCAATCAAAGTATTGGTGAGTTCAATCTCGGCTGTGGCCGCGAGAGAGAGAGAGAGAGAGAGAGAGAGAGAGAGAGCAGTTATTTTTACACCGAATCGTAAGCTGCCACCCCTAAATAGACTTCTTCATTGATATTCTAACTATATATATAGTATTGTTGCCATATATGGTGCACCTTCTGTTTACCTCGGAGTTCTCGACAAGATCCAGAGGCGGATATGTAATATAATTGGCCCTGATCTGGCGTCTCGTCTACAGACGCGCCGTCGCCTCTCTCTGTCTTTTTTACAAATATTTCATGGTAATTGCTCCGATGAGCTGCATTCACTGGTTCCCAGACTACAAGAATTCAAGCGCCTTACGAGGCTGGCATCCCGCTCTCACCTTTTCACTGTAGAAACTTTTAAATGTAGCCGTCTCTTCTACTCCAATAGCTTCATATCTCGCACCTCTCGCCTGTGGAACACCCTTCCCTATTCCTGTTTCCCTGAGAGCTATAATCTCCAACTAATCAAATGTAATGTCAATCGACATCTCCAGTTACCTTGATCTATCCACTATCCCTCTCCTCATCCTTTCTTCTATCACTACTATCTGCTTTCACTCCAAATCTTCTGCAACCACCTGCATCCTAGTGGCTTCCCGCCTTGCTCGGGTCCTAATGCTTATATATATATATATTTATATCTTTTTAATACTACCCATATTTTAAATATTTGAATAGCTATTATAACATGACTTCGTTGTCAAGCTTTTTGAATTTTCCTATACTTGTATTTTGATTGGTCAATCTAGCTTTTGTAACAACGTTTTCCCCTTGTGAAGGATTGTTAATTCGAAACTTTTAAAACCATTTATTTTACATTCAACATCATCACTTGATAAGACAACAAGGGTGTTGAAACAAAATGGCTATTTTTGTAGTGATTTTATAACATATTTATGTTATAAATTTTTTTTAAATAGATAATTATATATATATATATATATATATAGATAGATAGATAGATAGATATATATAAAGAAAGAACAGTAAGATATATAATACGGCGTTCTTATAGATATTTTTATTTTTACAAAATAGTACTCTATGTAAATTTACAGAGCATTAATATTATAAATTAATTGATTTAAAATATGTTTTTTCGCTACTTTTTTGAAACATGGTTAGAACGATGTAGCGAAAAAAGATATTTTAAATCAATTAATTTATAATATATATATATATATGTGTGTGTGTGTGTGTGTGTGTGTGTTTGTGTGTGTATAATACTTGGGAAATATATTAGAATAATTCAGATTCTATGCTGGCAGCAAAGCGCTTGCATGCTGAAATAAAATGACATCAGCAAATATACTATTTCCGTAGACTTTTTTTCGTCTCCGTAGAGTAAGCCATCGCTAAAACTTAAGTGATGAAAAAAGACGTAATATGAGACATAGAATTGAGAACAGGTAAAAAAAGACTTATTTCGTATGAATATGGCGAGACAAAGAGTTTAAATGGAAGAGCATTGATGTCGAACAGCAAAAGCAAAAAAAAATTAAATAAATAATGTGACTATTTCCACCTCAGACGTAGATTTATTAAAAAAAAAATAAAACAATTTCACCCCAAGCAAGGCAATAAAACCAGTAAGGTTTTTTTAAGAGTGAGAGAATATGAGAAAAAAGAAAAGATTATTAAGGAGAGAGAAAAATAAAAGGACATGAATTAAAACGACAGAAGATAATGACTGATATTATATTAAAATATTTGAAGATCGACGTTGACAGAAAAGCAGGAAGGCGGAAGAAAAGAAACTGTTAGCCTAGAACTTACGGTTACATCTAGCCATTTCAGCTGTAAAATGAGGAGACCTAACTGAAAATCTAATACTGCACTTACATTCGTAAAGTCGGGCTATGAAAGCGGAAACCTCACCAGAAAATTTACCTTCTCGAATCTGTTCTTATTTTATATATATATATATATATATATATATATATATATATATATATATATATAGTTTATCTGACGATCGCTAAAGCGTGAAACCCAGGGTCACAAACTCACATCTATCCAACCAAATATGTTAGCTCTATCTCTGATATTGAGCGCTTTCTAATAAGTACCGGGCATATAATATATAAATAAATATATATATATATATTTATTTAGATTTATATATATATATATATATATATATATATATATATATATATATATATATATATATATATGGTAAGGCGAGTTTCTCTTAAATTCGTCAAGACATATTGATTGCAAATTTCGCTTCAGGTTTTTTTACGATTGAAATTTTCTTGCTCGATATTGCAACGTGAAAACACATTTTGAAACACTCACACAAAAAAAATGACGTCGTAATCTGGGTCTTTTTTTATTTCCCCAATGTTTTTAACATTTCATACCACTTGCGGCAACTTAAAGAAAAAAAAAGCGAACCCCAGCATCTCTAGTGAGAATTTCAAGATTACAGAAAAAGAAAGATATTTTGGTTTAGAGTTATAACTTACGATGGTTGCACGAAAAAGACAACAATGTGATGTTAGAGTTTTTTATTGTAAAACACGCAATTATAATGACACAAATCGTTGAAAAAGCCTGTCGTAAGTGTCGAAAGTACTCGGATAAATAAAATAAATATGGATACAATAATAGGACGGAGATAAGAAAATCATTTTGGAAAGTTAATTTTGATATAAAACAACTTAGTCTGAGGTTAGAAAAACGAAATAAAAAAGTTGAATAGAAAATAAAAAACCTTACCGGTGTTCTTTAATAAAACTATATATATATATATATATATATATATATATATATATATATATATATATATATATATATATATATATATATATATAGAGAGAGAGAGAGAGATAGCCGCTCAGTCCAATGCATTAGAATCCGGTTCAAGCTTTAACTGGTTTCTAATGGTCTGGGCTGAGCGGCTCGGGGATAGTTCTCGTAGCTCGTGGAGGAATATATTCTATGGCTAAAGAGAAACTCAGATGAGTTCCACCACGGAATTTTGATCGAGCAGCGCTATATCGAGTATAATTCGTTACCTTTTCGTCGCCGAGGCCCGTTGGTACAGTTGGTATGGCGTTTGTCTCCTCTCGTAACTGTTCGGGTTTCAACTCTCGGTAGTGGATACGCAATACTGATGAGTTCCAAACATAGGCCGAAACGTCCCTCCAGCACTTTCAGCATTCTGTTAATGTGTTGGACTCTATGTCTATTTTAAAATACTTACAATTTATTTATTAACTATAATTTTCACAAAAGATGGATATGATGGCCAAACGTTCCGCATAAAGTTTTATTTAAAACTCAATATGCACACCAGATTTCGCTATCAGCTTCTCGAGCCACCGAAGAGTCGGGTAAACTGATTTCGCCGGGAACTCTTGTAGTATGGAAGACGTAACTTCTTGTTTTTGCCGTTCACGTTCTTCCAAATTCTTGCTTTGATACAGTAGACTAATTTTGATTATGTTGAGTCTAATCGGAAAATAAAAACCAGAAAACCGTGAAACTGATTTACGTATAAAATAATGGATACCTTCTTTTCCGTTGAAATCTAATTCCGTGAAAGCGTATTAAAATATGGCGTCACTAATACGATAGTTGGATATTTGAATCCTTGAGTTCCCAAAAGGGCCACGATGCAACCATACTAAGTGTTGTGTTAAACCCTCTTACAGTATAATAAATACAAACTGCGGGAGCCGGACGGGAGCGCAGTGTGTGAAGTGGAGAGGAGTAGTAGACGCAGTGATAATCTCCTTATTACTAACACTATTGTTTTGTATATATCTTCAATATACTTTTTCAACCTACCTTCGTCTTCCGTGTTTTTCTTTCTGACCCCTAAACAGGCCACAACACTAGGAACATCTAGTGGTTGATAATAACTAAAACAGCCGAACGTACTTGACCAACATGAGAATAAAACGTAATTTTTGGATAGTCTGTTCACAAGTTCGATCCCGCTGTACATCCTGTTCGTGTAAGTAAAATGTGTTATATTTAGTCAGCAAGAAATCATCCAAAAGTTTCAATGTATAATGTTGTACAATGTCAAGTTCTGTCTTATCAATTTTTTTTTGATTTTTAAAATTTCCGAATTAGTTCTTTTATATAATCGTTAAATTTAGCATTTTTACTTTTTTCCCCAGAAAACTTTCGAATGTTGCTACATTAGTTTTCAAGAATTTTTTTTTTGTTTATGTAACTGTTTTCGGCCAATTCCGGCGTTCCCTCGATTGCAAGTCAGTCATCGTGACGTATTTTACGAGGGTCAAACTGAATTTTTACGTGAATTTTAATGTTTTCTTTTATGAAGACTCCAGTATGCGATCCCCTACAGAGATAGATATCTTATTTATTGGTGGCTGCTCTTTAAAACGGCTTCGAGAAGGCAGGCAAAATAGTAAAAGAAGACTGCGATAGATAAATAAGTAGATATACATGTGTACTATTAGATAGATAGATAGATAGATAGATAGATAAGGGCATTATTAGATAGATAGATAGATAGATAGATAGATAGATAGATAGATAGATAGATAGATAGATGAGGGCATTATTAGATAGATAGATAGATAGATAGATAAGAGCATTATTAGATAGAAAGATAGATGGATAGATCGATCGATAGATGGATAGATAGATAGATAAGGCATTATATATATATATATATATATATATAGATAGATAGATATGGGCATTATTAGATAGATAGATAGATAGATAGATAGATAGATAGATAGATAGATAGATAGATAGATATGGGCATTATTAGATCGATTGATAGATTGATAGATATGGGCAGTATTAGATAGATAGATAGATAGATAGATAGATAGATAGATATGGGCATTATTAGATAGATTGATTGATAGATAGATATATGCTGTATCAGACAGATAGATAGATAGATAGATAGATAGATAGATAGATAGATAGTCCTTGTCTGTACAACGTAAATAGATTTTTAGTAGCGTAAGATCGTGAAGTGTCAAGTAACATTAGTTCTGTCTATCAGTATTTAAAATCTTGATTTTTTTACCGGCTGGAACGCGAAAAGATCACATATCAGTCACCCTTTTCAGAAAAACCTAGAAAATATTGCAAGGTTTTATATTAACGAGATTTTTTTTCCTTAAAATAAACAGAATAGCTCCTCCGAGGCATATTTTCTAAGGGCTACACTATTATAATTTAGAAATTTTGCTTTTGTAATTTGAGATTCCTAGATGTATTGGGATGGCGAAAGACACCATTCCAAAAGCTGGGCACAGTATTGCGAGACAGGAGGATTTCTTTGGTAAAAAAGAAAAGAATACTGAACTGTTACGTGACATCTGATCTTCTTTACGGCAGCGAAAGTTTGGACGATTTCCTCAGGGATGAAGAAGAGACTCGAATCGACGGAGACGTGGTTCTACAGAAAGATGCTGAGGATATCATGGACCGCGCAACTGAGCAACGATGAGGTCTTAGAGATGTTGCAAACAAGGAGGAGGCTTATATTAGGTTGGTGCAAAAATAATGACGTAATAATGTCGTTTTTTGACGTATTTTTTAACGTCAAAAAACGACATACTTACGTCATTATTTTTGCACCAACCTAATACTTAACACCAGGAAGTGGCAGCTGTTGTTTCTGGGCCACATAACGAGGAAGGAGGGCCTGGAGAATCTGATACTCACGGGTCGAATAGAGGGACAGGGAGACAAGGGAGAGCAGCGCGTGGCATACCTGACGAGCTGAGCAGGTGGATGACAGAACGTCGTCTGGGGGGAGGAAGCAGAAGGAAGGAACTTGTTAAGAGCTGCAAGGGATAAAGCGAGGGTGAGAGCCATGATCGCCTACGTCCTGAAAGAAATGTTACTTCTCGACCTTCAGATTCAACTGTCTCATTTCTATCATGTTTGCTAAACACTGAGTATAGATAGAGCTCATAACATGGATATCGCATCAATAGGGCGATGTAGCTTAGATGCAGCACAAGACCGAATGTATGGGGGATACAGTGAGGATCGAACTCGCTATGCAGTCGTCATTAGATTTAACGAGACAAACTCGTTAACTGTTACATCATTTCGAAGTGTCTAATATCAGATCAGTATGAACCCTACATTGAAACAAGTTAGAATTGCTCTAGAATGTTGAAAATCCTATTCATCGAATATTTGCCTTTTTCTTCTTTTTTGTGGTGGCGTTGCAGATAAGCTTACACCACAACAATAGCAAGCATCAGTCCATATTTTGTTCCAATGTTATCGATCCTGAGCTTCGATCTCGGGCTTCAGTCATTTATCCCGCTTCCCTGTGGGTTTTCTAAAAATATTCTAATGGAAATTCTTCTGGTGAGCTTTCCTTCTTTGCTATCTACCAGATTGATGAAATGGCTAGATGTAACCGTCTGTTCTGTGCTAACATTTCTTCATTATTCTCTTGTTGAACTCACTTCCGGCCTTTTGCGTTCCGGTCAAATTTAAGCTTTAAAAGTATAAATGCAATGTCAATGGTAATTTTTTTTAATTCCTTTTATTGCGCTTTCTCCTTAACCCTTCCAGTTCTGCGTTTCTGAACAATTTACTGTTGGAATTTTTGGGTACCCTGGTGTATTGTGAGCCAGCCAAAATGAGCTGACTCATTTTATAGTTCACCAATAAAAGGGTTAACCAATCAGAAGGCTCAAAATATTCAATGCGACGTGTATAAAGGCAGCCATGTTTTTCCCGAATATTCACTGCCAGCCTTTGATATCGAAGACTGAAGAATTATGGAACAGCTGCTGGTCGTACTGGCGATATAGTCGGATTCAGTAAAATATCTGACTCGAGAGTATTAATCTTTAAGGTTGTTCCCTTGAACAGATTACACACGGCACTGTATTCTATATTCATAGACTATGGGGAACATGGTCAACATTGACACCCTTCTGCTCGAGCCTCTGGGTCAAAATTCGCAAATAATTGGTATCTAATGATTCGCGGTAGATATAAAAATAGTTAAAAGTGTTTACCCATCGTTCAACCGGTGGCTGGTCATTGTCATTTTTCTCTACCACCTGTAAAGCAGTGGTCAGAGCTCAAAGTGTTAACAATGTTTTTTTTCTTTTTCTCTTATTTATTCACAACTCCTTGCGTCTTAGTGGCTTTATTGCCTTGCTTAGAGTGAAATGATTAAAAAAGACTCAGCAAAAATCTCTTAATGTCGTTGGGGTATCGTATTTACTTCGTTCCACAGATGGCAGTTAGTTTTATTAATATGTTCTTGTCAAATCCACATCAGCACCCGATGACGTGTACTTACCTGGTCAAATGATTCGGCGAAGGGTCCAGTCTCTTATAATGATATGTTACTGTTTAAAGAGTGTTCCAATAAATCGGACCTATTTTAAATGGGAATTAAGTTTAAGCGTCTAAGGATTTTTTTTTCTTTTTCCTTCAGATTTAACAGTTTAATCTTTGGCAATTCCAACCATGGAAAGATTAACAATCAAACAACGTGCTAAAGTTATCGAAGCCTTTTACACAGCCAATGCAACAATGGCTTTATTGAATGAGAAGTTTCCAGGTCGCACCATTTCTCGAAACAGCGAAGTCAACTGACCATCACGATCGTGCGACTTGACGCCTTAAGATTTCTTCTTTCGGGGTCATCTCAAAAGTAAAGTCTATGCCAACAAGCCAACAACAATTCAACAGATGAAGGATGAAATAATAAGGCATATTAGTGATATCGAGGAACAACTGTGCAGAGACGTTATCAAAAATTTTGACCATCGTGTGGAAGTGTTCCGCCGAAGCCTTGGCGGATATTCGGGCGATATTATTTTTCACACATAATTCCCATGACTTAAATAACAGGATCCAATAGAGAAATAAGTAAATTTTTACCAATAACACTGCTTTATTTACTGCTGACTTTGATCCGTCTTAATGAAACACCCATTATAAGGGATGCTCTTTGATCGTGACAGCCTTCGTTGGTTACGCCAGCGTTGGACGAATAACCCAAGAGCGTTTATAAGTAAATTTTCACCAATAACACTGTTTTATTTACTGCTGACTTTGATCCGTCTTAACGAAACACCTTTTATAAGGGAACCCCTTTGATCGTGACAGCCTTCGTTGGTTACGCCAGCGTTGGACGGATAACCAAAGAGCGTTCATAAATGCATGTAACATTTGTGTAGCACCTGATAACCGATGTCCTACTTTTAGTTCTTAGAACTGTTTACTTGTAAAACAAATATAAAGACAACAAAAGTGTAATTGTTTACACAGTGAATTCACAAGTTCAACATTTCTTAAATTGAACATTTTAGATCAATGAAAATCAATCGCAGTAATTTATGAAAATTAAAAAAAGTAATCCTTCCTCTCTTGTTATTTATTTTGCAAAGTCAATTTTTGAAGAGAGGTTTCAGAAATGAATCCAGTTCTCATAAATAACGAAACGGATTAGATATGAAATAATATGAATTATTTTAAAAATTATTATAAAGCTTCCGGTTCGCTGAAATCTATATCTTCTCGGAATAAATCGATAGGTTATAAATATAGGAGATCTAGTTTAAAGAGGTCAGAGAATGATTGTGAACAATTACTTACATGCAGAAAAAAAGTAGATCATAGCTGTGACTAGGGACGTTAAAAAATCGAACGAAAACCGAGAAAAAATGTCGATTTTAAATTTAATTGAGATTATCGTATTAAGGAGAAGTATTGTTCAACAAAACACGTTTACCAAAATCTCTCGGGACGATTCCGTGTTATTTTCAATTGCTTTTATGCCGTAGAATAGTGCTTCTCAAACTATTTGATGTGGCATACCAGCTTTTTTTTTTTTTTTTTTTTGTGTGTGTGATAAGGACCGAGAAGCGAAGTTTTACAATCGATCTGTGGGTTTGGGAGTACATCCGTTGAGCCCACCCCACCTTTTTTTTAGAAATGTAGTTAGATTATGAATCTAAGGAATTAAATGCTAATTTAAAAAATGACACAAATCCACGTGGCTATCGCTTTTTTCCACATTCAGGCGAATTTTTTAAGGCCAAATTAGAAATTAGAAATTAGCTTCCCAATCGATCTGTGAGTTTGGGAGTACATCCGCTGAGCCCACATTTTTTTCTTTAGATATGTAGTTAGATTATGAATCTAAGGAATTAAATGCTAATTTTTAAAAAAAATGACACAAATCTACGTGGCTATCCCTTTTTTCCACATTCAGACGAATTTTTAAAGACCAAATTATAAATTTGTGTCCACGAAAATACCTGCTTTTGGCGTTCCTAGATGTGCTTCCCTCACAGTCAAACGCTACTTCATCAGGATGGTATTGTCATACCTATCTCAGTTCATTACATTGCATTTGTTAGTTGTATAGCAATGACTTTTACCAAGAGTAAGTCCTTGAAATATGTAACCATAATAAATATAAAAACTAAAATGAAATATAAAAAATACATCAGTCTGATATCGTGGCAATCTCCCGTGCTGTGAAATGCGACTACTGTTTCTTTATTTCCTGGCAACTCTCAGCATACCTGCAGACGATGGCTCGGGTACCGGCACTGGTGCACTTACCATAACCGAGTAGCACTGTATTAGATCGTGTTCTTTCTTTTAGTCATTTACCAAGAAATAGTGCTATGGTACAAACATCTTTTATGTGATTACTGGAAGTTCACTTTGATTGGCTGATTTGGTTTTTTTTTACGACTTATCAACCTTTTGTTAGAAAATAGTAGAAAGCTAGAAAATATTTACAGATTTTGAGACATTTGTAGGTGAATAATAACAGTTTTCTGATACAACCACTGATAATTAAACTATCGCTGTCGGAGAGTAGAGAAGGCTTCATTCCCTTCCCCAGGGTATTTACGTGAGAATGAATGTAACGAATCCAGCAGGAATTGATTATCAGCGCTACGATTTACAATTCCGAGCCATTATCTGTGACACTACACTCTCCATCCAAGCTTATTCCCAAGCGTTCACCAATTTCTAAACTCGACGTTGCTAAAATTCGGTGTTCGTACGAGAACCAGTGTTTCAACGTGATATATAGCCGCTATACACAAGCGATCACTCATTTAGATATGAAACAGGATCGACGCTGCTTAACTTCGGTATTCGTACGAGAACCAGTGTTTCAACGTGATATATAGCCGCTATACACAAGCGATCACTCATTTAGATATGAACCAGGGTCGACGATGCTTAACTTCGGTGATCGTACGAGAACCAGTATTTCAACATGATATATAGCCGCTATACACAAGCAATCACCCATTTAGATATGAAACAGGATCGACGCTGCTTAACTTCGGCGTTCGTACGAGAACCAGTGTTTCAACGTGATATATAGCCGCTATACACAAGCGATCACTCATTTAGATATGAACCAGGATCGACGATGCTTAACTTCGGTATTCGTACGAGAACCAGTGTTTCAACGTGATATATAGCCGCTATACACAAGCAATCACCCATTTAGATATGAAACAGGATCGACGATACTTAACTTCGGTGATCGTACGAGAACTAGTGTTTCAAAATGTTATGGCCGTTACCCAGTTCATTTCATAATCAATTACTTAGTTAGGTGCCATACGTGATGCACGGTTGGTCGAACATGTCTTTTTCGATTAGTGACTGGGTAGTAGGCTGCAATTTGTTTCTGTGGTAGTGTTATATACCGTACCTATGAACGCTAACGGGCATGTCCCAATCCTCCTAAATACGTTGGACACTATTATAAGTGGGGATGGTATGCTGTCTAAGTAGTCCACCACTAGTAGTGGTTTACCTACTTCACGCCGCTGGCGAGTATTTTATTTTGTTGATATAAAAAATTACTATTTCATTTCCAACCTCTGTTTTCTTATTCCCCATTCACTAACCTATTCTTGGTTACAACATTTTGGCGATGAAGATGAGATATTGACTCTGTGCAGAGTAAATCTAAAAAGGTGGGTGTTACATACCGTACCTATGAACACTAATGGGTAGATCCCAATCCTCATAAATAAATTGGACATTATTGTAAGTGGAGGTAATATGCTGTCTAAGTAGTCCACCACGAGCAGTGGTTTACGTAATTCTCGCCGCTGGCGAGTATTGTATTTTGTTGATGTTATAAAGATTACCATTTCATTTCCAGCCTCCTTTTTAATTATTTCTCATTCAGTAACCCTTCCTAGGTTACAACAAATAATAATAATTAGAACAAAACAACACTAGTAAAAAAAGATTAATGGTTGACAATGCCTTACGTAATAAAATTTCAAGTTAATATTACTTGCTTATTAATAGACGTAGAGTGAGGATCTGAATATTGATAAATGAAAACAATTTGTTATATACCTTACCTATGAACACCAATAAGTAAGTCCCAATCCTCATTAATACGTTGGACACTATTGTAATTGTTGGTAATATGCTGCCTAAGTAGTTCACTACTAGCAGTGGTTTACCTACTACACGCCGCTGGCGAGTATTGTAGATTGTTGATGATATAAAGATTACCATTTACGTTGGGCATTATTGTAAGTGTGGGTAATATGCTTCCTAGGCCGGAAGCTTGAGAAGGTGGGAAGCTCTTGCCATGTCGAACTCTCTGACTTTGGACAGAGAGGAAACCGGACGAAGCTATGTCGAAGGGCAAAGTCTCGTCGGGGATGGAGACAGATACCGGATCCCGCGTATTCGGGGTCTATGGGCAATTTCGTATTTTCCCACATTAAATTTGGCCTTTTGCCGCATCCTGCCCCTTGTTGAGGCAGGGAAATATCATAATATGCTGACTAAGTAGTCCACCACTAACACTGGTTTACCTACTTCGGGCCGCTGGCGAGTATTGTACATTTCTTTTATGCTATAAAGATTACCATTTCATTTCCAACCTCCGTTTTGGTTATTCCTTAATTAGTAACCTTGTCTAGGTTACAACAGGTAGACTGGTTGCTAACCAAGTCTATTCAGTCCATAGCACGAGAGGGGCGGATAAGAAATGGATTCATACCGTTTCCAAGGATATTTGCATGTAAGTGAATGCAATGTACCCGTCTAGAATTCGAACCCGGTTCTTCAATTTCTTCTACTGTGCTATTCTCCATGAAACCACACATCGGAAAGGCCATCATCTCTTCTTGGAATATTTGCTGCGAAGCAACATGTTCTCTTTATATTGCACTTTATCTCTCGAGATAAAAAAAAAGCCGGAGATAGAAAATATCCATTAACAACACCAGGATGCGTGAAATGCTTTCTGGGGCCTACGCCTAAGGATTCGCTGGAAGATGACCAACCAACGATTGCCATGTCGAGAGATTTGGTTGCTTGGTTGGTTGGAGACCAGAAAGATGAGAATTGGATTAGTAGGAATTCCGGATTAAACGCAGGCATCCGGAACTTTGTCACTTTGAACAGAAATGTGGATTTAAAGACAAAATGATGTATTCGTCTCCTTCTACAAGGATCCTGAAATATAGGGGGCACCAGTTTGAAAGCCAAGTCTAAAAAAAGTGTCTCTCTTGATTTCCAAATAGAAGATATCTCCACCCTTGTGCAAATTAATTGAAGCAAAACGAATAATTCCGTTATTATTTACTATTTTTTTGTATTTTTCCAATGAAACATAACCCACTGCACATGCTAATCCTTCATATGTCCATTCCACGAAGTCGTTCCTTGCAGATTGACCACAGATTCTCGACTGGATTTAAATCAGGAGAATTTCCAGGCCATTCTATAGTACTTTGATTTGCTCTCTGGTAAGGCATGCCAGTGTGTTCGCGCAGCGTTAACATTTTTGTACGCTTCTCTATAATAACGTTACTCGCATACAATAACCGTATGGCAACTAATCGACAGTCGAGACAATAGTGTCTGGGCGTGATAAAAATCTGATGCTATTACGGATGACGCAATATTTTTCAACGCGAAACAAACTTCATCATACACCGCGCAAATAGATTTACATTACTGTACACCACTGCAAATCTGAGGGAAAAAAATAGAAATCTATTACACGCTTTCACTCAAGTGGATCTAAAACTGACGGTATGGTGAAAGAAAGGAAACTAAAGCCGTTATCTCAATTAATTTGCAGAAGGGTGTATATATACGAAATATTATTCGTCAACATCATTTGCAGATCATAAGTCAAAAACGAATATATGTAACAGCATAATGCGTATATTTTTATATAATTAGATATACGTATATGGCACGGAGATGGTATACGCAATAGATGTATAATAAATGAAACTCCATGTTGGAATGATATATATATTTGTTCATTAATAATGAATATTCCTAAAGCTTTCAAAGTTTTCCCTTTCAATGTCTACGCCAACTCTTTGATCCTTTTGTTCCTTTGACATTCAAATTTAAGATTTGGCTGACGTTCATCAGTATTCCCTGTGAAAATATCCATTGAAATATTAGAGGCTACAACACTTAGTTCGTTAACTTTGTATCTCCCCATCCTTGTCCGCCATTTTTTATTTCATCTTGTTTACTCACTTACACTGTTCAGCAATTTCTAGTCTATTTTGAAATAGTGTTTTCATCGATTTAATTTGTATGAACAAAATCCAGAAAAAAAATGTCGCTATTTGCAACGAAATGTTCTTTAATAATATTATGGCAATTTACCCACGCACACATGGACTCTTTCAGCTATAAATAGGAGCAGGTACTGCCTTTTGGAGGGAGAAGTTTCCAGTAGTCAGCTCTGAGAGTCGGACTGAAAATTCTCACTGTAACACTCTCGTTTTTATATGTTTGTACTACTGTTTCTGTTAATATATTTATTTAACTCAATTCCTCTCTTTGTGTCATCATTTCTGGCCATACTAAGGCCACACCAATATCTATCGATATTTTGTTTACATCTATCTATCTATCTATCTATCTATCTATCTATCTATCTATCTATCTCTGTTCATATCTATTATGGTGATTTACCCACGCACGCATGGACTCTTTCAGCTATAAATAGGAGCAGGTACTGCCTTTTGGAGGGGGAAGTTTCCAGTAGTCAGCTCTGAGAGTCGGACTGAAAAGTTTTACTGTAACACTCTCGTTTTTATATGTTTGTATTACTGTTTCTGTTAATATATTTATTTAACTCAATTCCTCTTTTTGTGTCATCATTTCTGGCCATACCAAGGCCACATCAATATCTATCGATATTTTGTTCACATCTATCTATCTATCTATCTATCTATCTCTGTTCATATCTATTATGGTGATTTACCCACGCACGCATGGACTCTTTCAGCTATAAATAGGAGCAGGTACTGCCTTTTGGAGGGGGAAGTTTCCAGTAGTCAGCTCTGAGAGTCGGACTGAAAAGTTTTACTGTAACACTCTCGTTTTTATATGTTTGTATTACTGTTTCTGTTAATATATTTGTTTAACTCAATACCTCTCTTTGTGTCTTCCTTTCTGACTCTAACAAGGCCACAACAGATAATTTTGTATCTCTTTTTTTTCTTTTTTGGTTATTCTGCGTAACACATTTAAAACCTTGCTTGCATTTAACCACCATAGAGAAACTTTCTGCCTGCTATCATCGTGACTGTCGCTAGACTCCTGGAGAGCAACACACTGAGCCTTCAAGGTCTCACGTTTTCAACTGACTGAAACTGAAGCGACGACGGCGAATCAATAGCTGCATCTACTGCAAGGAAATTTTGGTTATTATGTCATGTCATCAAATTTTTTTTCTCGTCAGTATACATCT
Source organism: Acanthosepion pharaonis (assembly GCA_903632075.3). NCBI lineage: Eukaryota > Metazoa > Mollusca > Cephalopoda > Sepiida > Sepiidae > Acanthosepion > Acanthosepion pharaonis. The sequence continues at coordinate 188,800 of CAHIKZ030005155.1, read as the reverse complement.
TACACATTTACAAATCTACCATTCGTCTGTCCATTGAATAATGGTGTCATATCTGGTTTGATGCTCCTGCTATTCATCTCGAGGTTCTTGACAAAATCCAAAAATGATCTGCAATGCAATCGATCTCGGCTTAGCATCTTGACTTCAGTGACTTTCTCATCAGCATGGCGTGGTTTCTCTCTGTCATTACTAAAATATTTTCATGGCAACTGTTCCGACGAGTTTTTTTTTATGCTGGTGCTCCTTCTATATGAATTTAAACTTTCTACTCGATTGGCATCTAGGTCTCACCCGTTTACTGTTGAAATAGCTAAATGCGACGTCACTTTTAATCTAACGGTTTCTTTTCTTTCACTTCCCGCCTATGGAACTCCCATCCGTTTATTGTTTCCCTGATAACTAAAATCTTTAAAATTTTAAATGTAACGTTAATCGCCATCTTGAATCCCGTTCAATTCTTTACTTAATCCTCCGCCTTTCTTATCACTTTCACTTCCTGTAACACCTTGGTTACTAGTGATATTCCCGCCTTGCTTGGGGTGAAAGACATACAAGCATAAGTGTAGCGTCCATAAAAGTTAATAGACGTTTGCTTAAGAAGACACGAAATAGGTTTTTATTGACGGGAAGGTAAAGTAAATGTGTTAAGATGAGTCATAAATAATTTCCGTTTTTCTTTATCAATATTACTCTTCAAAGTACAGAGTGGTCCGAAAGCCTTGTCTATTTGGCTTCCCAGGTCTTACATCTTGCAACAACGCTCTCTGGGGTTTTTTCTAGGAGAGGGTTTCACGTGAACGAATACCAAATGACCATCAGTAGAAGTGCAGCGTTGAGAGAGCCTTTGCAACAATCAACATAGTACATCTTCGTAAAATATCACACAAGACATGGCGCCGCATTATTTTGTGCCACGAAAAAGATGGTGTCCTTATAGACGTTCACGATGTGCGACAATGTCAAGGAAATTGAATAAATCGAATCCAGTACATGTGCTTTGTGTTACTGTATTACTTGTTCTTCTGTTGTTATCATTACTTTTTGGTTGGAGGTGACAAGACCTTTGGACCAATCTGTACAATTATATTTTTATATGGATCCACCATGTTTACACTGTAGCAACAGCATGCAAAATTCAAGACCAGACTTGTGCTGAGCATGAACAGAAGACATTGTGAAATAATGAAGAAATAGTTTTTTATTGAAGGGAAGATAAATTAAAGGTGTTAAGATGAGTCGTAAATAATTTCCGTTTTTGTTGATCAATATTACTCTTCAAAGTACAGAGTTGGTCCGAAAGCCTTGTTGATTGACTTCCCAGGTCTCACGTCTTGCAAAAACGCTCTGTCGGTTATTACCAAGGAGAGGGTTTCAAGTGAACGAACACCAAATACCCATTATAGACGGCGTTTTTGAGAGCCTTTGCAACAATCAATCTTCATAAAATATCACACAAGACATGGCGCTGTGTCATTTTGTGCCACGAAAATGACGGTGTTCCTAGAGACCTTCACGATGTGTGACAATGTCAATGAAAGTGAATAAATCGAATCCAGTACATCTGCTTTGTATTACCGTATTAATTGTTATTCTATTCTTATTATTACTTTTAGGTAGGGAGCAACATAACTTTCTGACCAACCTTAGATTAATAAAAACGGAAATTACTTACGATTCAACGTAATATTTTTGCATTCAAATTGGAAGCAGCATTCATTTAAGGTGATACACGAAAGATAAAACTATATAAGATCAAATTTACTATTTCTGCATTCAAATTGGCAGTAGAATTTATTTATGTGCGGGGTGGGCCGAATGTCTTGTCACTTCTATAGAATCCATACCGTATCACAAACTACTAATAGAAAACAACGACCCAGCTTTTCATCGCGCGACCTGGCTTTGTCGATCACATAGGTAGTTATAGTTGAGAAAAAATATCTTAATCAACATCCTTTCCAGATCAGAAACTGTACAAGGTGGTCCCAAAGTCTAGACACCCCTACATCAAATTCCTGTCGATTGGTCTCCAAGGAGTTCACACCTCATGTCATGCGACAAAGCTCTGTGGGGAATTATCAAGGAGAGAGTTTCACGAAAACGATACCGGAATACCCATCAGTTGAAGGACGACGTTCGGAGAGCCTTTGTTGCAATCAACAAAAAACAGCTTCGTAAGATATCACAGAGTATATAGCACCGCATCATTTTGTGCCACGACGTTCACGATGTGCGACAATGTCAAGTGAATAAATCGAATCCAATATATATGCTTTGTATTACTGTATTACTTGTTCTTCTATTGTTATCATTACTTTTTAGTTTGGGGGTGGGTGACAATACCTTCGGACCAATCTGTACAATTATATTTTTATATGGATCCACCATGTTTACACTGTAGCAACAGCATGCAAAATTCAAGACTTGTGCTGAGCATGAACAGAAGACATTGTGAAATAATGAAGAAATAGTTTTTATTGAAGGGAAGGTAAAGTAAATGTGTTAAGATGAATCGTAAATAATTTCCGTTTTTGTTGATCAATATTACTCTTCAAAGTACAGAGTTGGTCCGAATGCCTTTTCGATTGAATTCCCAGGTCTCGCGTCTTGCGACAACGCTCTTTAAGTTATTATCAAGGAGAGGTTTTCACGTGAACGGACACCAAATATCCATCAGTTGAAGGACGGCGTTTGGAGAGCCTTTGCAACAATCAACAAAGTACATCTTCGTAAAATATCACACAAGACATGGCGCCGTATCATTTTGTGCCACGAAAATGACGGTGTCCATACCGTCCTTCACGATGTGTGACAATGTCAAAGAAAGTGAATAAATCGAATCCAGTACATGTGCTTTGCATTACTGTATTAATTGTTCTTCTATTGTTATCATTACGTTTTGGTTTGGGGTGACAAGACCTTCGGACCACCCTGTACAATTATATTTTCATGTGGTTCCATCATATTTACACTCTAGCAACAGCAAGCAAACATACTGGTGCCAATCATGAAGATAAGACATTCTGACCAATCTAAATATATGTTATGGCGATGAAACGGATAATTTTTGACCGTGGTAATGGTGGAGTAAAGGGTAGCTCCTCGGGAAAAGGCATGGGTCATCTTCTTCCCCCCACTAGCCATGGGTAAATAACAGAATAAAACGGGTTCTGTAGCTTTGAGCGGCAACTGCTCTACCGCAGAATGAAATGGAAACCTCCTGCGGGAAAAAAAACTGCCTCGTCAGTCATGTATCGAAGGATACATGATCGCCGAAGCGTGTATCACGCATAGCACATACGTGAATTAGTCTTGCATTGCGATCAGTTGAAACACAAGAACGACCTGGAATAAGAGGAAACACCACATAGAAGCGAGGAATGTGCGATTTTGTTAAGAATATAATAAATAACCCCCTACAAATAGAAAATAGAACAGGGATATTCAGTCCTTTCGTGAGGCATTTGTTGATTTTTTTTCTCTCTCTCTGTTGTCTCGTTTGAAGAAAGATGCCATTACTTTCTTTAACCCTGTGAAATACGAATGTCAACGAACACCCTCGTAAGGGCTCGGCATATTTCGTAATCCTCAGCCGCTCACTCGGGTGTTCGCCGACTCCCGCGAATGGGCTCAGACAACATCTCAATTTTTTTCACCGAAAATTGCAACGATAATCCGTTTTCTTATCCTTAGCGATAGTGCGCCTAGCCATTATATATATATATATATATATATATATATATATATATATATATATATATATATATATATATATATATTCCATGACGATTGCTTAAAAATATGAAACTGACAGTAGTGGACGAACAATACATCTGAAATGAAATATTAATTTAGAAAAACTAATACCAATTTGTAATTGGTAGGGGATATTCCAAAGAGGACAATAATCCAATGAGAAATCAATGTAAGTTAAAGACCAATATATAATGATAAATTAAGAAAACACCTTAAAAATCCATATCGATTATAAATTATTTCGTGGATAGTGTTTTATTCGTCTCTTCAGATCGAATATATTTTAGAAAAAAAATTCGGCGTGAAGAAGTGAATATAACTATATACTTGAAATAAATTTTAAATATATATATATATATATATATATATATATATATATATATATATATGTCTGAATATACATACACATATATATATATGCATATATATATGTATATATAAATATATATAAATGCACACAAACACGCACGCACAGACACACACACACACACACACACACACACACACACATATATATATATATATATATATATATATATATATATATATATATATGAAAGGCTCAAACACCAATATCCCATGGTCATAATTTATCACATTGGAATCGTAATCACGACCCAATTCATCAGACCTTCAACTTAAATTGTTTTTGAATTTGTAGGTCTGATGAATTGGCCCTTTATTACGATTTCATTGTAATAAATAATAATCATGGACATTGGCCTGACATTGAGCTTTATCTGGATTCTATCCTCTTGAAAATATATATATATATATATATATATATATATATATATATATATATATATATATATATATATATATATATATATATATATATATATATATATATATATATATATATATATATATATTGATCACTAATATTATCTCTCTCTCTCTCTCTCTCTATATATATATATATATATATATATATAAAACAATGCTAACAACAAACAGAACTGTTGGGTAACGCTTGTTAGAAAACAGCGATGAATGTCAATCAGACAGATCTACTATGAAGTGAAAAAAATCGTGAACATAGATTTAATTTTAATTTTCAGTTTCAGCTTTTGCTGATCGATTTGTTGTTTTTTTTTACGATTATCAACCCTTTGTCGATTATTTGAAGCCAGAATTTTCAGCGGGAATTCTGATTTCAAATATATGGCCGAGCAACTCGAATGTGGGTAACAGCTCGTCTTTGTTTTGTCGCAGAACCGGACAAAATGGCGCCATTCCTCTAACTCTTACTCCATGAATTTAAAACTGTCAGAAACAGTCTTGCGTGAGAGTGGTCGTTGTTTGTAAGAACGGAGCAATGTCGAATCTTTACCCTAAAATTCTATTCAATCTCCAAAATGTCAAAGACAGGTGCAACTTTGTGATTTGAAAATTACCCAGGGAGGACACGCGTCCTGAGGATTAGAAAAAATGGGAACAACATACAACGATGGATCAAATAAAACTTTCTCTTCGAAATAGCAAATGAAATATCAACTTCCATTGAGATAGAAACTCGCGTCTAAAACGCCGGGTGTTTCGCTCCCTAACGACTTCACCTCTTATAGTTTTAATTAGATACCGGATATCAGTGGAAAGATAAGAGTCTGATATAATGGAATATGCGTACACCTGTGTTCCCCCACACTGGAATAGGATTGGCTGGTGTCCGTCATAAATACCGACGAACATGTATGTACGACAGAGTCAGAGCCTTAGTATGAGAGCAAAGTCTATAACGACGCCCATTGGACTACGCCATTGATCTACACTTCTTACCTGCGACTACGACGCGTACCAGTCGAGTACTGGTACCGTATTCTACTTGGTTATTCTAGCCAAAACCACTTAGCTACTTCTATCAAATATATCCCTTTCCGGGACATATCAGATAGATAGATAGATAGGTAGATGTCGATCTGCACAGAAATCCCAAACGATATATATATATATATATATATATATATATATATATATAGATAGATAGATAGATAGATAGATAGATAAAGAAGAAACTGAGTGATATAATCGAATATGCATACACCTGTGTTCCCCCTCACTGGAGTGTGATTGGCTGGTGTCCGTCATAAATACCGACGGATGTGTAGGAGAGTCAGAAGTCAAGAGCCTTCGTCTGAGAGCTAAGTCTATAACGATGCCCAATGGACTACGCCATTGATCTACAATTCTTACCTGCGACTACGACGCATACCAGTCGATTACTGCTGCCATATTCTACCTGGTTATAGTAGCCAAATCCACTTAGCTACTTCGTTCAAATATATCCCTTTCCGGGACAGATCACAGTCTATACTCGAATATTAAATATAGGGTTCAGGTGGAAATTCCGGGAGTTTAACCGGATCAACATACACCTGACGAAGGGCTGAGATCACACCAGCCGAAACGTTTAGATGAGGACAATACTCCACATATAGTGTATATAATACTCCACATACACACACACACACACAAACACACACAAATATATATATGTGTGTGTGTGCGTGTGAGCGTACGGACGGAGGGTGGCAATTGACTATAAAGCCGTAAACGTCCATCAAATGAAATGTGATATTTGTGGTAAGATATGCGGGTCCAGAAGCGGTTTCATGTGACATTTTAAATTGCATGATAATGTACCACCCGCTGTTGGACCTCTTAAGTGCCCTGTTTGTGCCAGAGTATGTAGGTTCCTTGCTGGGCTAAGGAGCCACATTCGTCCAGCACATAAGTAGATTTTCTCCAAAAAAAGATATGTAGTAATGGCCGTACCCGGATACGAGTTAGCAACCCCCATGTGTGCGTAGTTATGTCTGTGAGTGAATAATGATAAAAGATAAAAGGGAAACTTATCTTAGCCGACGCATTTCGTTCTATGACAAAATTCATCAGAAGTAGAAATGCATCAATTAATATGTTTTCCTTTTATCTTTTACTCATTTTGTCCTTTTGCAGATATACTTTATTCAAAATGTCCATAAATATATATATATATATATATATATATATATATATATATATATATATATATATATATGAAGAAAAATATATGGAAAAAAAAAAAAAAAATCCTAATATGCAATTATGCTGTTTTACTGTTAATATAATGTCAATCGTCGGACGTTTCGGTCTAGTAGACCATCTTCAGGATATATTCAAAAAACATAATTAACATTAGACTATATTTAATTCAACATGAAAAGACGATGGACATAAGAGTAAGACTAATCAAAATAGATAACTGAAATTTTTCAAAATCAGCGTTCCGTTTCAATATGATCACGTCTACTAGACCGAAATGTCCGACGATTGACATTATATTAACATTAAAACAGCATAATTGCATATTAGGATTTTTGTTTGTTTTTTTCCGTATATTTTTCTTCATACTGTCGGATCTATATCCATATATTTGCTTACACACACACACCTACATATATATATATATATATATATATATATATATATATATATATATATATATATGAAAGAAAATACAGAAAAAAAAAAAAAAAAGTGTTAAATTTTTATAAGTTATAATGTTAATTATGTTTAAATGAAAATGTCCATGAAGATGGTCTTAAATAGACCGAAACGTCCGACGTCCACTTTATTTTAACATTAATACTACATAATTGCATATTCAGATTTTGTTTTTTTTCTGTATTTTTCTTTCATACTGTCGGATTTATATCCATATATTTGCTTATATATATATATATATATATATATATATATATATATATATATATATATATATATATATGTGTGTGTGTGTGTGTGTGTGTGTGTGTTATATTAATTTTTTTTTTTTTATTATATAATCATCTCAATGCCGAAATTCTCATGTTTCAGAACTGGAACTTCAATTTAAATTCAATCATATAAATTAAATTTAAAAATTTAAAATGAAATATTCAATTTTCAAGCGATACTAAGAATAACGTTGTGAAATTGAAATTCCAGATAAATTTGATATTTTGAGATGCTGAGGTTAAGTAAAATCCCTTCATTTTTTTATTTTAGGTCTGTTAAGATTTAACTTATTTAGAAATGTATTTAGAAAATATTATTATGCCCTACTGTTGTATCAAACACTGATTTTTTTAAATAAATATAAATCCTAAGAACTCTGAATTATAAATCTCATTGTTCTTTTTTCCCATTTTATTTTATATATATATATATATATATATATATATATATATATATATATATATATATATATATATATATATATAGCAGCATGGGCCGGCGTTGCCCGTGCTTGATTCAAAAAAATCGTACGACTCATACAGCAATTGCTATCACTTGACTTAAAATATTTTTGCCCTTCCTTGCCGTGCTGATGTTGCTACATGCCTTACTTCTTGCCTATCTCACACTGCGAAGTTTTTCTGAGCTCTATACTAAACATTAAATCTGTTACGAAAAAAGAACAAAACAAAATGAACTCAAAACAATCAGCTTTGAAAAAGGACTCGTAACTGGTAAAACCGAATGAAAAAAGAATGTTAACAACAAATACTTTTTCACACCCAACCCAGTTCTGCGGAATCAAAATCAACGTTGAGTTTAAGCAAGCGAATGAGCCACTTGGAGTAAAGTGCCATGCAGATTTAAATTTTGTGACGAATGCAGCTATCGATTTGTTTGCATGCTAGCATGCTAGTTAACATTCGTGTCAGTCAGCTGTTGGCTCTCACGCTGGCCAATAGAATCTTCCTGCCTATTCATGGCAGCCAGCTATAGGCTCTCACTGTGGCCAGTAAAAAATGGCCGCAAACTACATGAAAACTGCCGTAGAAGCATGAAAAAAACGATTATTTCCACTATCGATAGGGGTTGGGAAATACAAAGTCGGTCTTGAACTTCCTGCTAAATTGGAGCATGTGGATGTAAACTTTGGTGCAAATCCGTCGCAAATTGCGGTCGTGCATTCATTACACACACACACATCCTGCCTTACATAAATACATATATATATATATATATATATATATATATATATATATATATATATATATATAGTGCAACAGAAATACCTCCTACATATATCTCCCAGAAAATAATAACACATTAGTGACAATGATATCTTCATCTAGCTCATGTCTTACCATTTTCTGGGATGTATTTCTGCCGCACCCTATGTATAGAGTCATTAGCTAATTGAATGGCATTCCCTTAGAAAAGCCATTGTATACATCACCGGATTTGGTTCTCTGTCATTATATATTAAGTAATGAATAAATGCAACAAAATCCGAAACGAACTCATTATTACAAGATATTTTTGAAGCCATTACCCCAAGGCGCCCGTCTATCTTGGCATAGAAGAACTGGATGAATTCCAATCCAAATTAATTAAAAAAAATGTTTTTTTTTCCATCTTGCCGGAATTTTGGAAAGTTACGAGGAATGTCGACGGCTTTGATATTGTCGAGATGCTAATTGTAATGATAGATTTACAAATATTTAGCAAGAACCACTTCTGTTAGTATAGAAGTGTCCCCTGTTTAAGAGGCGGATATGTCTCCAAATTTTGTTCCTTAGGTCGTTTAGTTCTTAAGCTCCGAGTGTCATTGTTTTATATCGTTGCAGATGTTTAGAGGTTTGTGTTCCTCCCTCAACAATTCCAGACGTCCCAAAGCTGTTTTCCATAGATTTTAATTCACTTAATTCAATTCAATCTAAAATCAAATGGATATGTAGAAAATTTAATTGTAAAATTTAAAAAAAAAGAATGATTGTTGAAAATAATGCCTATCATTTTAATTTAGCGGACATATTCAATTTTTGTTCATATGCACTGTAGTGCAGTGGATAACGTTACGGTGTTAGAAATTGGAGAGCCGGTTTCGAATTCTAGTCGGGTTGGTTACATTCACTTACGCTTAAACTATCAATTCCTCCCTTCCCAACGTTGTAGATTGCACAGCAGGACAGGCTGGATCCTATAACTTAGTCTGGTAACCAGTCTTTCGCGGTAAAATAATTTCAGCCTACCGAAAAATCTTCTGCTTAACGAATCAAAAAAAGACATGATTGTTCAAATCTATATCACGTATGACATTTAGCTGACTGATTCAACCTTTACAATAAGGTGACTCCTAGAGAATTAGAAGTCCAATCTTATAAGATTAGATAATCAGATCACACAGTGTTGATAACGGACACAGAAAGGAAACTACTGGAATATAAAAGTAAAGGAAGGCGAGAAGAGATAACTAACACTCAATTGTAAGAAGAATGTGTAGTTTTCAGCAAAAAAAAAGGAGCCCAACATGCGAATTACAAATTGGAAATACCAAAATGAAGCAAGTACAAACATTTTAATATCAAGGAAGTGTGTCAACAGAGGACAGAATATGCGACATCGAAATTTTGATTGTCCCTTTTGGAGTAATGTTCAATTTAATATGTGAAATACCTTATTATCAAGCATATATAGATGTCTTTTTTACAGGATCAAACATCATTTTTTGTTCCATTTTCTTAGCACTGCATAAGAAACCAGGTGCAGCAAATGTGAATTCTTTGATCAGATATTTTATGTTGAATTTGGTTGCGTATTCAAGTTTGTTTGAAATAATACTGGGTGACCCCAAAAAACGGGAATTTTTGAAGTGCGTATTGCCAGACATGAGCAAGTGGCAACACTGCGAGACAGTGACCTTGGGCAAGTAAACATTTCGCCATTTAGAATTCAAGATGAAATTCCCAGTATCCCAGCTGAGATGTTGCAGCAGTCAATGAGGAATCTCAACAGCAGATTTCAAGAATGCATTCCTACAGGAGGACGCCATCTACAGGACGTAATTTTTAAAAAAATGAAAATTCCATCATTTTTTCTTAAATGGCATGTTTTAAGGTTTCAATTACAATGAATAAAATATTTTTCTTCCATCACTCTTGTTTTTATTGGATTGTTAAAAAGTTCCCATTTTTTGGGGTCACCCTACATATATATTGCCACAGTGAGAATTGTTGGCAGATTGATATTATGTTAACAGAAATTTTCATCCTATAACTTAAAAATTAAAATGTTTAAATCGAAATAACTATAGTGTGAGTCAGATATATTTGATAACAAGGTACTTCGCCTATTAAAAATTTGTCTTTCGGCTAAAATCTTATACGGCAGATCTAAGTTTTCTACGGCGAAAATTCCGGAGGCGAGATTTCCTACGGCAAAAATGTTTGGGGCGAAATTTCCTCGAACCATCTGGTTGTTCTATACCAATCATCCTTTTCTGTTCTTCATTTTTAAAACAGCTCATTCGTTTCCTTTTGACACAATATAAGCCCGAGAGCCAATCAAGTTAGAAGAATACTAAATGAGATTGTTTAAATGTCGTACAGGAATAAAGTAAGATGTACACTCTTTACATTATTGTCCTCATCTTTGTTGCAAAATTTATCACAACGTTTCAGCAACAAAAATGAGAATAGTCCGAATAATGTAAATAGTGTACATAATACCTCATCTCAGAAATATAGTCAGATACTGAAAGGCTGAAACGTTGTAATAAATATGGTGACAATGATGAGAACAATAGTTCAAATAATGTAAATAGTGTACATAATACCTCATCTCAGAAACATAGACAGATACTGAAGGAAGGTGTAAATATTATAAGGATATGAAAGTTAGATAACGGTTGAGCAGACATTTGAAGAGGTTAAGACTGGAATGATCTAGGAAGCATCTTCTTAGGAAATCATTCAACATTTAAAATGAATCAAACGAAACATTGATTTAACAGTCTAAGTAACCCAGGAATGATTTCTATAATCAGAGCCAATCTTAGAGAAAGTTTCATGGAAAAATTATTGAACATAAGAAAGAAAATAAAATCACGCAAAAACAAAAGGGAAAAAGGAAATTCCAATTTGAATTATTGAAAGTTATTTTAAAGTGCTATAAATACTTATGATTAATTTTAACATTGCTCTTAGGAAAGTTGACGTGTATGCGTGCGAAAAGAGATGGCGCGGACACAGTAACATGGCATTATATGGAAACGTCTAAGATACATAGAAATTCCACAAATCCTCACGGATATGAAAAAACAATTGTAAAACTTCAAGGTAAATTTCTACATGCTAATACAAGCATACTGGCTCATCAGAAGTTATTGTATATTATGAACGTAAAGAGAAAATCTTGTTTGAAAGCCGATATGATATGATTTATATTCAGAATGCAGACAATTCTTTGATTATGCATTGTAAATTTTATAAAAAGTATTAATCAGTTATGTGCTATGCGTTATACGCGCTTAGGCGATCATGTATCTTTCGATACATGACTGACGAGGCAGATTTTTTTCCTGCGGTTGGTTGCCATTTCTTTCTGCGGTAGACCAGTCGCCATCCAAGGCTATAGAACCCAGTCTGTCTTGCTATTTACCCATAGTTGGGTGGAGAAGAAGAGGATTCATACCTTTCACAAAGGTATTATCACTTAAATGAAAACCATTCAAGTGAATGATCATCGGCAAATATTTAAATTTTAACATATCTGTACAAAGTTCATGCATGTTTTCGAGATTAAAATCAGTGAAAATACAAGAATATACAGGGCGCAATGGATAAATTGTCGTCTAAATGACGGATAAAATGAAAATAACACATACATACCATTTTAAGAGATAATGTACTAAAATTACACATAAATGACTTGAAATACTAAAGAGTAAATTTATTCATTATTTACATTATTCGGACTATTGTCCTCATCTTTATCGTCATATTTATTACAACGTTTCGTCCGTTGTACGCCCCGACCTTCTTCAGGTGCTTGGAATGTTGAACTGAACCCTTTATTTCGCTCACTGGGGTAGACTGTTCTAATTCCACGTGCCATGTTTAATGGATCAGTTCTCTCCTGTTAATTTCCCTCTGAAAGTTCTCCACTGCCTTAGCCGGGTATTGAACTCACATTCTTTGGGTCCTGTCACTGGATCTAACTAACGCCTTTATCCACTTTGCCATGTGTCCTTGAGGACATCTGTGTATGAATTTCTGGGTACTACAGGACCCAAACAGTGTGAGTTAAATACCCGGCTAAGGCATTGGAGAAATTCAGTGAGTAATTAACAGGAGATAACTGATAACTGACATCCATTAAACAGTCTACATCAGTGAGCGAAATAAGGGTTTCAGTTCGACATTCCAACCACTTGATGAAGGCCGGAGCGTACAACAGCCAAAACGTTGTAATAAATATGGCGACAAAGATGAGGAAAATAGTCCGAGTAATGTAAATAGTGTACATAATACCTCATCTCAGAAATATAGACAGGTACTAAATTTATTCACTAAATTCGCCATTGGCTTCAACCACGAACCGAAACGACTGGAAGGTCTCCTTGTTTAATTTGGTGAATGTTCCCATAATCATTGTCTTCATTTCATCTTTGGTGTTACAAGGAGTTTTGCTGGCCTTTTGCTTAACTACACTCCATACATAATAATCAAGGGTGTTGCAGTCTGGCGGGTTAGCTGGCCAGATGTATGGGGTCTGACAGCCATGACTGGATTCTGCTGCTTGTGTGGCATGGTACAGAGACATGTTGTCAGATTATGGTCTTCCAGCAGCCAATCTCATGATCCAAGTCAGCACTACCTTCCCAACGCATTTAACGAAGGCCTCCACATTGAGTCTGGGGCCCTGTCGGAAGATGAATAGAGGCATAACGTCGACATTATTAGCGACCACTACAAACATCTTCGTAATCAACAATTAGACTCAAATAACGTTTTTCTGCATCCTCTGTACTATCGTCACATTGACACCCAAACACTGAAATGCTCGTATTGGATCTTCTGGCGCGAATGACAAACATGTCGTTTCCAAATTTCTGGCGAATTAAATTACGTCATGGTGAATTTTTTTCTCACAGACTGAGACTGACTCTACTATACTGTGCTGTCAACAAAATCAAAAACAAACAACGCGCATGCGCTAATTTAAGAATATAATATGGCGGAAATGTACACATCTATCCCTGTGTATGATTTTTAATAGTATGTGATTTAACGTCAGGGTTTGTTATCAGAAATTTCAGTCTAGACCGAGAAGGAAACAACTTTACAGTCAGGTTATACACTGCGTCATAATGTCGTTTCACTGAAGAATTTAATGGATGGTGGATTTTTTTTTATTTATCATCTAACGCTGTTTCTTTTACTTATCTGGTATCTTATTTCGAGAAGTTTTCTTTCGCCGTTGACAACTTCTAAGGCAGGAATGTAAAGAGGTGACTGAAAAAATTGTTAAAACTTTTAAAAAAATATTGATGATTCCTTGTCTTCCTCGAAGAGGCTGGTTATTTACCGACACTGATCTTTTCTAAAATATAAAAAAAATGTCTCTCTCACTTTTCGCATAGTGAAAATGGATCCGACCTTCGGTAAGAAAGTAATTTTGACTATTTTCACAAAATCAGAAGGTATATTTTTACACATACTTCTATGTGCTGCGTTTCTCTCGGACGTGGCTGATCATGGATCTCCACAACTTCCTCTCTTTTATAGGGTTAAGTAAGTTTTGTCTTTTCATTATCTCTTTCAGTCCCTGTTCTGCCATCCATTTTCACAAGCACATTAGGTATTAAATCCACATGATTCATCTGTTTAACTTGTCTTCAATATGTCCTGTGAATGTCAAATTCTTGAAACCCACGTTTCTTACGTTTCTTAAAAATTTGAGCAACTTCTTTCATGGACTACAATATCGGCATCGTTTTTGCTTCCATTTTTCTCAATACTCGTCACAAACATTTTCAGTCCATGGTATTCTCAGCATCCTTCTGTAGAACTACATTTTTTGTTTCCTTATCTTCCGTGAGGAAACTGTTCAACATATACTGCTGAATACACTGCCGTATTTCACTGCTGTATAAGTGGATTTATACTACTGAGCTTTTAAGCAGTTTTTCATTTTCCTTAACGAAATTTTCCTTACATTATTTACATTATTCGGATTCTCATCCTCGTCTTCATTGCCATATTCACAACGTTTCGGCCGTTGTACGATCCGGCTTTCTTCAGGTGATTGGAATTTCGAACCGAGCCCTTTATTTCGTCCACTGGGGTAGATTGTTCTGGTTCCACGTGCCATGCCTCTTTCGGAAGTCTCATTTCCCTTCAACTCAACTCTCCAAATTTTGGTTCACCACTGCTGAAGTCACGTATTAACCTCACATATATTGGTTGTATCTAACCAACGTCTTTATCCACAGGGCGATGGGTCCTTGAGGCATCGCTCGTGGAACTAGAACAATCTACCACAGTGGGTGAAATAAAGGGTTCGGTTCCAAATAGTCTGTCTTCATTTCTGAGATGAGGTATTTTGATTACTCACATTATTTATATTATTGGGGTTGTTATCCTCATCTCCAATGCCATATTCACAACGTTTCGACTGTCGTACACTTCGGCCTTTTTCAGGTGATTGTAATTCTGAATGGAACTCATTATTCCGTTCACCGGAGTAGATTGTTTCTAGTTCCGCGTGCCATGCCTCTTCCGGATGTCTTTTTTTCACCTTAAAGTCAACACTTCAAATCCGAATAATGTAAATAATTTAAGTAATCATAATACCTCATCTCAGAGATATAGACGGAAAATTTCCTATTTCTTAATACTTTGTTTAAGTGTTAGAAGATATCATTCACTATTTCAATACACCTTCGGTGTTTGGGTTCACATTATACGTTTCCTGTTAAATCACTTCTCATAAATTTTAATGTTCATATTTGCTTGATTTTGGAATCTCCAATTTGTAATTCGCTTCTTATAATGTCTCTTTTGCTGACAACAATTCCTTCTGTTTTCTTTGAGAATCTCGTGAAAAACTTGTCAACCAATCAGAGTTACTCAATCCTCACTTTACAGCTAGGATAGCGTAAAGGATCGTTTATAAGATTATATGGTCGAAGACATATTCTCGACTTTGCTGCCACTATCCAAAAGTCGCAAATGTAAGCCACTCACTACGCTAAAAAATTACATTGTAAATATTAAGAACTATATTCTTTAGTTCCACCAGCTTAAACCTTTACTGGTTTGGTCTATTTTACGGTATATCAACCTCAATGGGGTATTTATTGCCGACAACATTTTTATGAGAGTTTCATATGAATTGAATATGTTTTCTTTATAGGAAATCAGTTTGTAGATCAGGTTTCATTGACAAATTTCATTTGAGTCAAATGTATTCTAGGTAAAAAAAAAAAACGTTTTAACAAAAAAGTATTGCTGGTAATACTTTTTTATTTCTTCAGAATTGTATTGCAGGTAATACTTTTTTATTTTTTCAAAATTGTATTGCTGGTAATTTTTATTTCTTTAAAAGTGTATTGCTGGTAATACTTTTTTATTTCTACAAAATTGTATTGCTGGTAATACTTTTTTATTTCTTTAGAATTGTATTGTTTGTAATACTTTTTTATTTCTTCAAAAGTTTATTGCTAGCAATACTTTTTTTATTTCTTCAAAATTGTATTGCTGGCAAAATTTTTTTTTCTTCAAAATTGTATTGCTGGTAATACTTTTTTATTTCTAGAAAATTGTATTGCTGGTAATACTTTTTTATTTCTTCAAAATTGTATTGCTGGCAATACTTTTTTATTTCTTCAAAATTGTATTGCTGGTAATACTTTTTATTTCTTCAAAAGTGTATTGCTGGTAATACTTTTTTATTTCTTCAAAAGTGTATTGCTGGTAATACTTTTTTATTTCTACAAAATTGTATTGCTGGTAATACTTTTTTATTTCTTTAGAATTGTATTGTGTGTAATACTTTTTTATTTCTTCAAAAGTTTATTGCTAGCAATACTTTTTTATTTCTTCAGAATTGTATTGCTGGTAATACTTTTTTATTTCTTCAGAATTGTATTGCTGGTAATACTTTTTTATTTCTTCAGAATTGTATTGCTGGTAATACTTTTTTATTTCTTCAAAAGTTTATTGCTGGTAATACTTTTTTATTTCTTCAAAATTGTATTGCTGGCAATACTTTTTTATTTCTTCAAAATTGTATTGCTCTTAATACTTTTATATTACTTCAAAAATGTATTGCTGGTGATATTTTTTTATTTCTTCAAATGTGTATCGCTGGTAATACTTTTTTTACAAAAATCTATTGCTATTAATATTTTTTCTTTTTTCAAAAATTTATTGCTGGTATTTTTATACATTAATAGTGTTTTGACGCCTGTTTGGTGTTAACTATTTGCCCTTAGCTGGGACCATAACAGGTGCAAACATCCTGTTATACCTTTATGGCTAGGATATGACGTATCACCTTTAAGGAATCAAATCACACACATTCTAATAAAGAATCAATAAAACCCTCTTTTTTAATCATTTGACCCCAATCAAGGAAATAAAGCCATGAAGATGCAATGAGGTTACTGAGTGTTAAAGAAAAAGAAAAACATTATTAAGAAAAGAGGACTACAAAAGAAGAGGAATTAAGAAGACAGAAGATAATGTTTGACGTTGCATTTAGATTTTTGATGATCAAAGTTGACTCGAAATCAAGACGACGGAAGAACGTTCTACAAGTGAGAGGTGCGAGAGAATAATCCATTAGCAAAGAACTTACGGACACGTCTAGCAATTTCACTGGTAAGAGGATGAGAACTATCTGCCAATCTAGTATTGCGCTTGAAGTCGATGAACAAAAGAGAAAGAAATCCTCAGAACAATCATCATAAAACATTTATAGAAAAGACACAGGGAAGCCGTTGTACGGCGAAGACAAATTCGAGATGCCAGGTCAGGAAAGATAACATTGCAAATTCTGCCTTGGATTTTATCACGAATCTCTAAATACATAACGGGGGTGCACTAGAGTAGATCTCGCCGCAATATTCAGTCCTTGCGAGATTTATGAATCATAAATCTGAAAGATAACACACAGACACACACACACACACACACACACACACACACACACATATATATATATATATATATATATATATATAAAGGGAAGAGGTTATAGTAGTTACAACGAGAGAAGTTTGTACATTAAAAAGAAGAGAGAAACAGCAAACGTTTTTGGTTGTAATGTGGGTTTAAAAAAAAAGCTTTATTTTCCATAATTTTGACACATGTTTCCGGACTGACGACCTTCACCAGGCAAAGCGTGGAGATTTCTACATATTATTAAAAATAATTAATTTTTTTCTTATGTTTTTCGATGTTAAATATACTCGATATGAGACATTATCTTTTTAGTGTGTTAGTGACCGAAATGTCTTTCTTGAACTGGCAGTGAAAAGTTCTGCGCGAAGGCTTATAAAACAATTAAGATTGATCCGAGAAATGGTGAAGGAGTTATCGACATTCTTATATTTAATGACCCCTGTATATTCCTTGATCTATTTCCATTTTGTGTTTTTGTCAGCATGCGTGTATATATGCAGATTCCCTCTCCATACATACACACTGTCTTATTACGAGGAGTTAGTAAATATATTTATGTACACACACACACACACACACACACATACATATATATATATATATATATATATATATATATATATATATATATATATATATGTATATATAAGATATAAGAGATTAGCCAACAGCTGAAAGCCCAAAATGGTTCTCTAAGGCGGTTAAAATTGATCAGTTTTGTCTTGGAGGCGTTAAAATTATCAAGACATTGCTTACTCCAGTTAACAAAAGATTGTATGTAATTTCCATTATATCACCTGCCAATTTGACCTTATCGAACCGATCAAACTTACCATTTAGTAATAAATAGATGTGTCATCGACATAGATACAGACTGATGACCCATGGGAAAGTTATGAATACATTTCTTCACTTCCGTCAGCTATGAATTGAATTCGCGCAGGTGTAGATTGCGTTTTGTGGTCTTTCTTGGTAACGAGTTTATGAGTATAATATCTCCGAGTAGGGGGCTATAAAACGTACTTGATACAGAATCCACAGTAACAATACCTAGCGTTGTGAGGCTATGGTTCTTGTTTGTCGTCTTCCCTGTGTCTTTTCTATAAATATTTTATGTTTGTCATCGAGAATCTGGTATTAAGTACAAACGCTTGTGGGATCAATGATACGTAGCTATTATCCAAAATATTATTTGAAATATATTTTGTGCAATGTGCGATCGAATTGATTCATCACTGATGTAAGTGCATTAAGGAAGGGGATCAGGTTTTAAGAAAAAAAAAATCTTGTCTTCAAGAATAAATCTTTCTTCATCATTAAACTTCAAACTTATTTAGTGGTTAGAATGTGAGGATTTTGAATCTCAGCATAGCCGATTATTCAAGGAGGTGGTGTCTTGATTATATCGGCCTGGAGGAGACAAGCCCGCCACGCAGCCGAGTTGGAAAGTACCCGAAATGCTTACCACGAGTTGACTCGAGCCTTTCGCGAAAAATTAGCTTCACGAAACTGTTTCGGAACCGTAGCTTGTTGCGTTAGCACGAAATCACAAGTGATAGCAACGGTCATTGAGCCAACTAGTATTGTTCAACTTTGAATCAATCCAGGTTATGCGCGCTCTCTCCAAGGAAATATAAGGTCCGCTAGTCCTGATTTTGGAATAAACAAAATGTTGAGACTGCCAGTTAGAAGGGAGGTATCAGATAGAGGTGCACGCTAAAACAAGTAGCCAACGATTATATATATATATATATATATATATATATATATATATATATATATATATATATATATATGGGTCATTTAATATAAGAATGTCGATAACTCCTTCACCATTTCTGGGATCAATCTTTATTCTTTTATAAGTCTTCACGCAGAACTTTTCAATGCCAGTTCAAGAAAGACATTTCGGTCACTAACACACTAAAAAGATAATGTCTCATATCGAGAATATTTAACATCGAATAACATAAGAAAAAAATTAATTATTTTTAATAATATGTAGAAATCTCCACGCTTTGCCTGATGAAGGTCGCGAGTCCGGAAACATGTGTCAAAATTATGGAAAATAAAGCATATATATATATATATATATATATATATATATATATATATATATATATATATGCTTAGGAGGCACGGTTGAGTAATGGATGGAGATTTGGATTGAGGAATCGGAGATTCGAGTTCGAATTCCTGTCGAATCTATTACTTTCACTTACGTGCTGATACCCTTGGAAAAGTGCATCCACTTCTTCTCTCGCAAGCTATGGGTAAATAGCAGGAGAGACTGGCTTCTATAGCCTTGGATGGTAACTGGTCTAGGAGAAGGACAACTCTGAATTTAAAACATGCGAAGGCTCATTTGGGGACCCTGTGGCACGCAGTACACCAAGTTCTTGTATTCGGCCCTTCAAAAAGTGTGGATCGTTCTGCACAAATCCTTCACCACTATAATCAAATCTCGTGCTGTTGTCGGGCTGTCAGTTTCCTAGGAACTGCTCTGCTTGACCCTCATACGTCGAATTCGACGGGAGAGTCGAGTAGAGTATTTACATATGCTGGACGCTCGGGTTGCATATTGTACATATGAGGGTCTAACAAGTCAGACTATTATATTTGGATTACCAACGAGAATGTTGCCAATAGAGTTTAATAGGTTTCCATGTGTATTTAAACGAGTTATAATTGAGCTATGGACATAGATGTAACGTGGGTCTTTGTGTTAGACATATTATATTATAATATCTCCATTATAATTTTTTATGAATTTGAATTGATCAGGAACAATATGCTGACCATGTTTGATAAATAAAACATTACTATAGGTCTGGATACACATATAAACAATCCATACATTCAGTTAAAATTAATCCTTGATAATGGCTAAAAGTATAACCAAAACCGCTCGGACATACAAAACATTTGGACAATTTCTACGTAATTTATGTCCAGAAATGAAGAAATTATAAAAACACAAAAAAAAAAAAAATATAAAAAAAAACCCACAGTACCATATCAGTCGTATTTAAGGAAACTTGTATAAAAGAGGGATTGCTATCTGAATTTACAATTAGGCGCTTATACTGTGGTTTATACTGCAACTATGCTGAGTAGACCTAAGTTACAGTTTCTGGGAAAGAGCGTGTTATCTAGCGTGATCAAGAATTTGAACAAGGCCAGCACGCTCATGCCCTCGGCCACGATGACTTGTGTGTGACTTTCACTCACACGTCAACCCGTGGATATGGTGTTCAGGCACTTTCCAAAGGTGACGCACGTTGGGATCGACCCTTCCAGTCCGATAACATCATTTTATACATGCGTACACACACACACACACTCACACACGCATATATATATATATATATATATATATATATATATATGTGTGTGTAAATTTTTTTTTCATTTTTTGTTTGGAAGGAAAGTCTGATTATCCGCAGTCCTTTAAAAGGGCTGTGGTGAAATAATTTATTACATGGAACCTTAAAGTGGTCTGTTTTTATTTAAATTATTTGCTCTGGATTTACATTGAGCTCTCTGGATTTTATCCTCCTTGGGTTTACCCATACGGATTACCCTGTTTTTCATAAACTATATATATATATATATATATATATATATATATATATGTAAGCAATTATTTACTTAAATGAAACAAAATTCCAATTAAATCCAGGTTATCGCTAATTTTGTTGAACAGAGTACTCAATATCCCCAGGATAGATCCAAATATCGCCTTTGCTGAGATTAGGGATGGCAGTAAATATAGCTCTTAGGCACAATTACTGGTGAAAAAAAAAAGGAAACGGGGTGAATTATAGGCGTTAGACGATTGGTTCTATGGAAGCACAGACGCATTATGTATGGGCGGCCGACTTTACCGGCAAATTTTAGTTACATTTATAACTGTCACGTTTTGATTAGATCGAAAACGTAACATGTGTGTGTGTGTGTGCTTGCACTCGCTCGCTTATACAAGCATTTTATATTCTTTCTATACTTGTCTTTAAAAAGTTCTGATATTTGATATAATTAAATCTTCAAAAATTGTATCCGCATTTTTGTTATAGGCATAAGGTAACCGCCGATGTACCTTTAGGTCATTTTCAGACATCTACTGGTTATTCTGTCCATCTGACGGTGAAAGAAATCACTGCATGAATTAACAGAAATAGAAAACCAGAAAAAAATGGTCTAACCAGCAGCATAATGTGTTTTCGTTAGTACTACGGACAGCCAAAGAAGCGATCTATGAATTTAAATAGAACATGAGACAGAGAATTCTGAAACTGCTTTGGAATAGCGAAAGATACCTTCCAAAAGTAAATGGTGTATTTAAAGAAAAAAAAAACCCAGAGAACTGGTTAGAAACACCAAAAAAGTCAACTGCTTTCTGAAACCAATTCTCCTCTATAGATGTCAATACCGGACAATTGCGTTACAGATGAATAGAAGACTAGCGGTAACGGAGGTGTGGTCCATCAGAAAGATGTTGATTGGTGGAGGCTGTAAGCAACGACATAGTTTTAAGTAAAATAGAAACAAAATGGACACTTATACTTAGAATCATAAAGAGACAGTCGAATTTTCTGGAACACATAATAAGGACTCTTTCCATATTATGAATCCCAGAAAATAGCACTTGCCTTGCAGAATTTGGTATTCACAGGACAAGTTGAAGGCTAGAAGGGATATGGCAGACTAGGAGCAATTGTAAGGAGGCTAACATTGCTTAGAGCTTCGGTTGATAGGAATGTTAAATAATAGTTTAGTAGACTATTATTTTTTAGGAGCAAGTGTATCTCTGCTCGGTCTTCCTGAAGTTAACCTTCGAGGTCAGATGGAAGACAAAATATGGGAAGTGGATTTTGACTGGCTGAGTTAGCGTGAGAAAGGAGAGAGGAAAAAAGTTTTTCAGTGTGTTTTTTTGGGGGGAGGGTGCCGTCAAACAATGTAGGTGAATTTTATTTCTTGTCTGAAACGGCTCACTAATGGAAGGCGAGCGACCAACCTGGATAGATAGAAAATGTAAACGCCGTCTTGATTAATAAAGTAGGTAAGAATAAAATTTGAAGCGCTTTTATCGCTGGACTCGAAACAACACCGGTCGCGAGAAAAGAATAACATTTTATTAGTCAATTGAAGCTAATGACCAAGACGTCCATAGTTCGTGTGGATGAGGAGTGCTATACAACAGGAAATTGTGGAGGGCTTCGTTCGACACGTCGTGAAGAGAAGAGGTACATAATAGAGTTTGAGGGATCAACTGCTACAGAATCTGTGTAGTGTTGAAGAGTTTTTAAACTAGATCTTTCTTTTCGTTGTTACAGTGTTTATAATTTTAAGTGTGTAAATTATTCTTTTTTAAGTAAGTTCACGTCTACTTATCATCTCTCAGTTGCGTCCCTGTCTTTGGAGAGATTGCGCTCAGGGGCTTCTCTGTCAAAGAAAAGAGGGGCAACTGAGGAAAATAATACTGAAGAGGTGCCCAGCCCTCATTGCACCAAGGGGAAGGATCGGTGCTTGCACCGAGGCCAGCGCAACCGACGCAATTTTTGTTCCTGTCCCGGGCGTACGCGCTCAGGTCCCCACCTAAAAATAGACCTTGTGTCACATATCGTCCAAGTGGCGTAAGAGTAAATACCGTGTTTATTCTTTTGGGTTTAAATGAAAGTGAGAAGAAACTTTCTCAAAGAGAAATGTCAAATGGTAATATTGACAAGAAGCATTTCGATTGTGGTGACCCAGGAGAAAAAGTCTAGACATTGAAATAAAAAAAAAGATTCGCAGCTTGTTTTACGATTATAAAAAAAGATAAAGAAATAAAAAAAAAAGCGATTTAAAATTGCCAAAACAAAATTCGGGCTAATTCACACGATGAACTCTGCTGTATGCAAGAAAAAGTTAACAGATTTTGCTTCGACAGAAATAACATATTTCCTTATTTTTTAAATTTTTAAATGTTTTAATCGTATTCATTTATAAATCTTATCTGCCTTTCATGAAATAGATGTCTCAAAAGGAATCACAACACTGAACATGCAATTTATTACTTTAAATCGTATTAGACTATTTCCTTTTTCAATTTCCGAAACGAAAATCTATCAGAGTTATAGAATACTGTATTCGTTATAATGTCCATGCCTTCTTTGTTATATCAGGTTTGTGACAAATAGCGGGTGGAGCTATGTATGACAGCCCGGAGGAACTAAATTTTTAAAAGTCTTACTTCTTAGAGTCTCTTCTTAGCCCAAATTATTTTAAAAGTAACCCTTAGTGTCACCAGTCGCGAAATTCAAAATTTAGCAGCTCTTTTCTTTCAAAGGTAACCTAAAATTGTAATCTTGTTAAATTTACAAGATTTCGGTCATTCTATTTTCTAACCTCTTTCGGGTCTTTATTTTATTCGGTTACATTTCATAAAATTTAAATTGAACTCATTAATTGATTCATAGGAATAAATTATTTTCATCCTGATGTAATTACGAGAAAATATAATCTATTTGTATCTTTTATTATTACTGGGATGGTGCATAATTATCAGGCGTTTTTGTAGGCGGGTTATTTGTTTATAAAAATTGCTGTTATATGTTTTTTAATAAAATATTTTTTTTTTATTTTCAGATTATAAAATGTGTATTGATAATCATACTTATTTAAAAATGTTTTTGTTGAATTATTATATTTCTTTTTTCCATAATAAATATTGTTTAAAAACGCCTGATAATTATGCACCAAGCCACTAATTACCCACAAGTGGGAGTGAAAGATAATGAAAGATGACTTTATAAGGAACCGGAAACCCAATTGTAAACAGGAAACAAGGGATAAACTTCTACTCTAGTTCAAAAGACAGGGCAAGGGAGTGAACAAAGACAAACCTATTTATTCCAATTGAGAAAAAATAAAAATAAAATGGAATAAATTTTAAAAAAAAATAATAACTAATAATATTTAGAACCTAGCTACTCGGATTGAAAAGAAGAAAAATAATTACTAAATAAAATTTCAGAGTCTAGGCGGGAATGTTAGGAGTATAATGTTATAAATAAACATTAGAAGGAAGCAGAAATCCAGTCCTAAACAGGATAAAATGGACAAATCTGTTTAAAAAATCTGTTTGTGAATCGGGCGATAGACTGAACTGTCTACTCCTACTGAAGAGAAAAATATAATTAGTAAATAAAATTTCACAGACCAGGGAGAGATGGTAGAAGTACAGAGTTGAAGTAAATTTTAGAAGGAACCGGAAACGTAATTTTAAACAAAAAAAAACAAGAGATAAAACCCCAACGCCTGTTCAAAAGACGGGGGGGCGTAGGAATTCATAAACAAGAAAAGTGTGATTTCATTTGTGACTTTAGAAAAAAGAAAATATATTTTCCCTAATCAGAATCATATCACAGTGAGTAATACAAATGCAGAAAGACGTGTATCTTTGTCTATGACCTACAAAAAGGATTAGATAAGGCATGAGACAAAATGCTTGCTAGGGAAACTTGATTTATTATGGAAAGAATACAGAAGAATTACTGAGATACATGCGGATAGAGAATGACTTTAATACACTAATGTAGACTTCGACATTTTTAAAGCGTTTCACTCTAAGCAAAGCGGGAAGCCAGTAGCACGCAAGGGATTATAGAGAGTTGGAGTGAGAGCAAATAGGAGTGATAGAGGAAAAGGATGAAGAGAAGGATAGGGGATAGATCAAGACAAATGGAGATGTCGATTGACATTACATTTAAATAGTTGGAGATTATAGCTATTAGGGAAACAGTAAGAGGAGAGAGAGAGTTCCACAGGCAAGAATTGCGAAACATGAAGCTATTGGAGTAGAAGAGACGGCTACATTTAATAGTTTCAACAGTGAAAGTGTGAGAGCGAGATGCCAGCCTAGTTGAACAATTAAATTAAAGAAGTCTTGGAACGAGCGGTAGCACCTCATCGGAGGAGTTGCAATGAAAGTATTTGTAAAAAAGACAGAGGGAGGCGACGGCACATCTGAGGGAGAGCGACTGCAGACGAGATGCCAGATCAGGGCCAATTACATTGCATATCCGTCTCTGGATTTTATCAAGGACCTTGAGAAAAACAGAAGGGGCTCCTGATCCTATATGGCAGCAATACTCCATGCAACGGCGAATGGTTGATTTGTAGATTTGAAAGATCGGCCCCGGCGAGAAAAGTTTCTTGGAAAGGGAGCCAACATTGCTAGCACAGGGAGTAAGGCAAGAATGCAACTACTGGCAGAATTTAATTTTCGGCGAGAGGATCGTTAGAGAACTAAATGCCTTACCTAGATTTATTACTGCTTGGCATAATATTGCCAAAATGAGATATACAGATAACACCGTGCTTTTTCGGAGGCAAAAATAGAGATTCCTCGTGAAAGTCGTAAATGTAAGAGCGAAAGGCTTACAGATGCCAAAATCAAGCAAGTATATACATTTAAAATTTAGGCCTTGTTTTAACAGACAACAGAAGATGAGAAGGCTTATTAGAATAGCAAGAGATGCCTACTAAAAATTAAATAAATTATCAAGATACTTAGACTAAATTTTGTTAGAAACAAGGACGCGGAATTGT
>CAHIKZ030005155.1:135000-157500 GCA_903632075.3 Acanthosepion pharaonis | reverse complement strand
ATATTTGGGCATAGAGTTTTGAAGTTCGTCTGAAAAACTTACAGAAATACCTACTTTCCGCAGGGTTTTTTTTTTTGACTTCAAAATTTTACTATTTCAAGAATAAAAACAAATACAGCTGATATTTTTTTTTTATATTCGATACATTGAATGGAAAATATATTTAAACAAAAATTTTAATCATGAATCATCACAAGCAAAAAATGTACTTTACTTTCTGTATTTGATAAACGAAAAATGTGTAAAATATGTAAACGATTACAAAAAAGGCGACTCAATGTATTAAGATTTGTTAGATTATCTGTCAGATCATGATTAAGCATTTGGTCCTTGCGTTCCTAAGCGATTTGAAACCTTCTTTTTGAGCACCTGAGTCAAAATTCGCAAATAATTGGTAGATATAAAAATAGTTACAAGTGTTTACCCACCGTTCAAGTCATTTTCCTTTATCACTGTTCAACCGGGCATTACGTCATTTTTCTCTACCCCCGTTAAAGAGGTGGTCAGTACTCAAAGGAACCGAACCCTTTATTTCTCTCACTGGGGTAGACTTTTCTAGTTCCACGTGTCCTTGAGGACACATGGCACAGTGGATAAAGGCGTTGGTTAGATCCAGTGACATAACCCAAAGAGTGTGAGTTCAATACCCGGCTAAGGCAGTGGAGAACTTTCAGAGGGAAAATTAACAGGAGGTAACTGATAACTGACATCCATTAAACATGGCACGTGGAACTAGAACAGTCTACACCAGTGAGCGGAATAAAAATTTCGGTTCGACATTTCAACCACTTGAAGAAGGCTGGAGCGTACAACGGCCGAAACGTTGTGATAATTATGGCGACAAAGATGAGGACAATAGTCCGAATAATGTAAATAATGTACATTTATCCATGTTTGCCAAACATTGATTATGTGGGATCGTCGATGGGCCTGAGGGTTTTAGTTATTCCAAATAGCTTGACGTATACCCATTGCACTCAGCAAAGACAAACGGGAGCCAAGTTGCTCATTAATTTCGAAACTGATGGTGTCCAAGAGACGGTAGTGAGTGATCAGGTTGTCAATGTTCATGAAATTCTAGCAATATAAATACATCAAACTTATGCGAGTTTTCATATCCACCATTAAATAATGGTCAGGCCGAAAAGCCGACGGGAGTGGTCATGGCTCTCCGCAATTTCCCGTCCTTTGTAGCTTTTAGTTATATTTTTCTTTTTGCTATCTATTCTAATCGCTTTTTTCTGCTAATCGTTTTGAAAGGCATCTATAGAACAAAAAAAAAAAAAAACAAACAAAAAAAAAAACAAATGCATAAATACACTTTATGTTTAAGTTTAATTCCAATTTTAATTATTGCTTTTTAAAACGATAAATATTGCCGAGCATGGAAGATAAATAAAACAGCGGTGTAAATGGAAAAACAGTCCTTTTGGAAAAACAGTTTTTTGGCGGTGCGGTGGGAAGAAGTTGCAGTCACCGAGGTCAAAATTTGCCCATTTGTCCTACACTGTAAAATGGCTCAAAACCCAAATACTGACATGAAGTGAAAGTATTCTTCTTAAAAAAGTTTATCTAGACTTTAAAATGTACGCTATACATGACATCCAACTCATTCAGAAAGGTTTAAAAAAGAAAAAAAAATGCTCACCATTTATAAATGGCTACAAACAATCCATTAAATCTTAAAAGACGAACCCACATCCAGCCGTAAAAAATGGAGCTGACTAATCCTAGAGGTCTTTAAGAAATAACAAAACCTATATAACTTGGCACTTCAAAGAGAAACGGGTAGTTCATGGAACTAGAAGAGAAAGTAATGTTATAAGCTACTTAACTTTTCTCTCTAACAAGAACAAAACCTTTGATAGACGCTAATCAGTACTTGAAAGATCGATAACAGTTAGTGAACTGGAGAAGTCTATTGAAAAAAGGTTTTAATAAAAAATATTTTATCAACTTTTATCGTCACTGGTGCTAACTGTTCGGTCAACGAATGTCGAATGTTTCTTATATCTCAACATTAGCGGTTAACAGATTCGGCGTTTAGCATTATCATTTATTTATCTATGTTTACTGTCTATAAGACGCATTTTTTCCCTATAAAACGTCTACAGAAACCACCTAGTGTACTATAAATCGAAGGTCTGTTAAAGGAATTAACTTCTCTTCCAATAGTATAGCTGGCCACTCGTATTCGAGGACACCCGTCTATTAGGGCGTCTATCATATCTTTATTGCAGACGCTTGCTCAGACGCATTTTTGTGTTTGTTCAACACCCACAGAGCCTATCTATGCTGAGCAGACGTTGGTTAAAGTTTCTGGGAGAGAGCGTGTTATCCAGCGTAAACAAAGCCAGCACACTCAAACCCTCGGCTACGATGACTTGTGACTTCGTGCTTCGTACACAGCTATCGACGAACCCCACGATTTCCGTCTTGACAATTTCATTCACAAGGTGGTATGGTTTTCTGACACTTTCTAAAGATGCCGCACGATGGGATCGACCTTTCCAGTCCGATAACATCAGGAAGTCATCATCCTGACAAATCGACCATGCTGAGATTCGAACTCGGGTCTCATAATGCGAACGTTCTGACCACTCGGCCACGTTCCGATGTCTCTTCTAATTATTACATTCTAATAGCGACTCGGATTGAGGAATCGGAGAGCCGATTTCGAATTCCAGTCGAATCCATTACATTCACATGGGCATGTTATGAATCCTCTTCTTCTCTCCCCCAGCTATGGGTAAATAGTAGAACCGACCAGTTTCCAGAGCCTTGGATGGCAACTGGTCTAACGTAGAAAGAAATGGCAACCTACTACGGTGAAAAATCTGCCTCATCAGTCATGTATCGAAAGATACATGATCGCCTAAGCGTCTATTACTCACGGCACATAACTGAAATTGCTACTAGCAATTTATTTAATATCTAGGTATGTGATGGATTTATCAATAGGCAGGTTTTCATGCTGAAATATTTGCTATTCAGGGGGGGAAATTGGGGATGACAAGAAGGGCTATGAAGGACAAGGAAACTTTTTTTTCCGATTGCTTTTTTTCAATTTTTATGGGGGGGGCGTCTTAGAAGCAGCGAATTACGGTACGTTTATAAAATATCTTTTTCAAACTTACGTTTTATATCAACACAGAATAAATGAATGTGTTAATGTTCCACACTACCAAAAACAAAACAAAAGAAAAAGAAATAACCTGGAAAATCCAATCGATATTGAAAGTGCTTACAATATTTAGGGAACTTGAGAAATCTAATTTCCCGAAAAACGTTCTCCAGAATTTTTTTTTTTTTTAATTTGAACCGACATTAACGTAAATTGCTTATTCAATTAATTGCTGAATGTTTCCTCTGTGGAACGGCGAATTTTACCACTTGCATTACCATCACAGAAAATATTATTAAAAACGAATGTTATCTTCATTGACTTCGCAATAAAAAAAACAAAAAAAAACGAGTACGCCATCAACTGTAAGAAGACAGAATATATGATTGTCAGCCTGAGAAAAAAAGTCCAAGATGCGAACTGCGAAGTCATCATCGAACAAGTACAGAAATTTATATATATGGGAAGTGTTTTTAACAGTGAATGGAAAATGCAACAACCAAATCTGTACGCGTAAACTATTAGCGGAAGATGTCTTCCAAAAGCTAAGCAAAGCACTAGAAACCAGAAAATTTCATCAGAAATAAAGGCAAGAATGCTTAAACGCTACGTGATATTAACCCTCTTGTATGCTAGTGAATGTTGGACAATCTCCCTTCAGCTCAAGGGAAAGCTGGGGCCAACAGAAATATGGTTTTGCTGAAGGATACGGTAAATACTATGTTCGTAGCTAGTAAACAACGAAGAAGTCTTAAGAAAATGCTAACAGAAATATTGATTGGGCTCAGAATCAGAAAAAAAGACGGCTGAAATCCTTTGGACATATTATAAGGAAGGAGAGCTTGGCGAATTCGAAACGCACAAGTCATACTGAGGAGTGTGGGCCACCTAACTGTCGAGCTTTCATGAATGGCTGGGCTAACGAGGGTCGGGAGGCTTAGCAAACGGAGAAACTCTGTTAAGAGCCACAAGGGATAAGAAGTTGTGGAGAGCTATGATTGCCTATGTCCTGAAGCGACACGGCACATTACAGAAGAAAATCGCGATTAGCATCGTTTATGTATACATCCATCTGCGTCCAAATCAAGTCTACGTGACAGTTGAGTCACTGTAAGCTCGATAGTTTTAGAGGTTCCGATTTCTGTCTATTGTTCCTTCAGTAACTGGCCAATTTGGCGACAGAAAATAAATTTCATTATATGTCGACTGTTATATGGAATTGTGCCAAGCATTGTGAATCTCAGAAATGAGCCAAATATAAAAGATCTGGATTTGTGACTTGCTGTCCTGATCTAAATTTGAATAGCTAAAGACCGGCCACCAATAAATATCAACAAAGGTTAATCAGCTGATTACCATCTTCTGATCTATTATTAAAAGCGTCAGTGGGTGTCAATGTTCCAAGTCCTGTACTGCCCTTTATAGACGAACATTTTTGCCGTCAAATATCTGGCCGTACAAAAGAAACCTTGCTCTGTCGTCCACGCCGTTAAAACAGCAATCTAATTTATGAATAATCTGTGAGAGTTACACTATTACTCCTAAAACATGGGCATGTTAAAACCTGTGTACGCAGAGAAGTTTCTAAATAACCAACAAATAACGGAGAAAGTGCAAGTATAATAAACATAAAAAGGGAAACGAAAGGAGAAAAATAAACAAACTAAAAATAATGTCTGTCTATGTCTCTGAGATGAGGTATTATGATTACTTGCGTTCTTTTACCAGGTCACAGCAGAGGTGAACCAAAAACATGGAGAGCAGAGTTAAAGGCAACTAACTGAGACATCCGGAAGAGTCATGGCACGTGGAACAAGAAAAGATCTAACTCAGTGGACGAAACAAAGGGTTCGGTTCGAAATTCTGATCATCCGAAGAAAGCTGACGTGTACAGCGGCCGGAAACTTGTGAATACGTCTATGAAGATGCGGATGACAGTCCGAATATTGTAAATAAAGATAAAGACGTTGGTTAGATCCACTGACTAGACCAAAAGAGTTGTGAGTTCAATACCAGGCCACAGCAGTGGTGTACTAAAAACCCGGAGAGTTGAGTTAAAGGGAAATAACTGGAACACTCGGAAGAGGCAGGTGGAACTAGAACAATCGACACTGGTGGACGAAATAAAGGGTCGGTTTGAAATTCCAATCGTTTGAAGAAGGCCGAGGCGTACAAGCGCTGAAACGCTGTGAATATGGCAATGAAGATGAGAAATAATATACATAATGCAAGCAAACTAAAAACAACTATATAACAAAAGTGGGATAAGCGGTTTTAATCTTCAATTTTCAGGGCCTGGCTTCAGTTTAATAAAAGTATGATTATATATATATATATATATGGAGAGAGGGTGTCCATAAAGTTCGTGTGAACATTAAAATATTTGTAACTTTATTTGTATTTGCGATAGAAATAATCTGTAAAAATGTTATAAAGTTAAATGTGCCTAGTTTTAAGTATAGCTAAAATAACTAATGTGATTTCAGTCATTACTGTAAAGCAGTTGGCGAATGTTTTCCGTGAACTGCAAAATCGTATTACCCTTTATATTGCTGATGATGGAGGATATGTGGAAACTTAAATAAAATTTCAATAAAACCTTAAAAAATATAGATTTACTTCTTTTTAATCCTTTTCACAAATTATTTCTATCGCAAATACAAATAAAGTTATAATTTTTTTAAAGCGCACACGAAATTTGTGGACACCCTGTATATATATGTGAATCCTCTTCTTCTCGCTCCAGCTAAGGGTTAAATAGCAGGACAGACTGGGTTCTATAGCCTTGGATGGCAACTGTTCTAGGAGAAGGACAACTCTGAATTCAAAACCTGCGGACAGTCATTTGGGGACCTTGTGGCACGTAGTGCACCAGGTCTCTGTATTCGACCCTTCAAAAAGTGTGGCTGGTCCTGCACGAAACCTTCACCACTATAATCAAATCTTATGTGCTGTAGTCGGGCTGTCGGTTTCCTGGGAACTGATCAGCTTGGTCCTCATACGTCGAATGCGACGGTGAGTCAGTATATATATATATATATATATATATATATATATATATATATATATATATATATATATATATATATATATATATATTATATTATGGAGCGAATTCTTTAAAGGTTTATTTATTTCGTCCAACACTTCTTCAGAAACATTCGTTGGGACCAAAACACAAACTTACAAAAAATACTCATGAACGACGAAATTGAAAAAGTGCATTTAGTATAAATGAGGAGTTTCTTCCTCCTTTTGACGTGTGTCTTTAGAACGTATGCAGTTGTGGCTCTCCTCAACTTCCTGTCTTTGTAGAACTTTGTAAATGCTTTTTTTCATATCTCTCCTAATTCCTGTTCTGTCAACCATTTACACGTGCACGTCAGGTAGGTTATTCGCTGCTTTCCTGTCCCTCTTGCCTTCAACATGTCCTGTGAGTTTTAAATTTTCCAAGCCCTCTTTTCTCATCCCATGCGTTATAAATTTCATCTTTTATTCTAAGAGGATCCCTTTTGTTTCCATTCATCTTAAAACATTTTCAGTCCTTGATATTTTCAGCAACTTTTTGTAGAACAACATTTCTCTGATTCGTTTGCGAGGAAAATGCCCAGCATTCAATGTTATGTAAGTGAACCAACATTACATAAAAGTCGACTACACTTTTCTTTGTTTCTAAAAAAATTTCTTATATCTTAATGCTTTGCTTAGGTTTTGGAAGGCATCCTTTACTATTCCACATTGCTATAATACATTTTCATTATACATGTCATCGCCCTGTCAGTAAAACTGTTTCTTAAACCCTTCGCATTCATTTGCATAATAAAATCATTAGCAATATATTTACATTATAATTATAATTAATCTATTCAGTCAGTAATGCATGCTTTAATTTCTGACTACTGCCGATCGTTTCTTGTCATTTTCAATATATTTCTATTGTAAAAATAATAAGCCATGCATTTACATTATACATATAATAGGCCTATCCTGCTTGTTTTAATTCCTGGCGACTTTATATCATTTAGTTGTTTTATCTAAATATTATCCTCATCTTCGTTTTTGCTATCGCAACGTTTCGGCCATTGTATCCATCGGCCTTCATCAGGTGCATGTCGATCTGAATAATCTTCAGGAAATTTACAGACTGAATTTATTTAATATACATTTAAATCTATATAATGAATGCGAATGTCAGTGTGTCACGCTGTTTCAATTAAAGGGACGCAACTCTTTAACTTTCAATAGCTTATGTTTCAGAAATTTTGGATTCCTAAATTTTCATTACCGTGATTTGTTTTCGGCGATTTTTTATGTGATTTTTTGAGGGGAATTTTTTGGTACGACAACAATTTTTAGAACTTGAAAATAGATTTGGAAATAATCGGAAATAACCGCGAAATCCAACGAAAGTCAGCTATGAAGTAAAAGTAGTTGTTTATAGGGAAAGTAAGGAGTTTCCTACATCAAACTGTCTTTAAATTAAGTGACAGAAGAATTATCGTTGAACGTTTAAAAGGTACGCTTAAATATTAATGCAATACTTAAATGAAGCGATGAATTTTAAATTCTTCTGTACTTTATTGTTGCCTATCTTATACTGCAGCAATATGCCTCGCAAAAAGAAATCTCCGCCAACAGCGGACCAATTAAAAGAGCCAAGGTTGTGGTGAAGAAAAGAAAGTCCCGTGCAAATTAAAACGCAGATCAAACGGTAGCTGGAAGGGCTTCCAATGGTGAGAATATGCAAAGACTTAGGGACTCTCAAACTCGTGAACTAGCTGAAGGCTCAATCAAGAGCCCTCTGCAGGAGTTAGGTTAAATGCCACCCGACCGGGCCGCTTTTAAGCTAGTATACAATATGTTAAATATATTATATGTATCTCAAAGTATGGAATTAATAATAATCACTGACGAAAAGAGATTATATTGAAAATAATATTGTATAAATTACGAGCTGATATCAACATTAATCTACGGATTTATTGATGTACCTATATACGTATAATAGGGATAAACAAATCTCTATCTCATCTATAAGTCCTTTCAAATTCAATCTTATGTTTGGTTATTTGGTAAGATTATTGAAATCTTTACAACTCCCACCTATTGATCAGCAATATTTAAACTATTTATATTCTATTTTCCTCGTTTTTATCCCAACGTTTTGGTCGTTGTACCCGCCGGCCTTCTTCAGGTAACCTGCAGGGAATTCCGAAGTGAATCCTTTATTTAATCTACGGGATAGGCTGTTCTAGTTCCACTGATTATATCTAGTTTACATTTTATTTAGCAATGTTCAGATATTGATAGCCTGTTTCCACTGAGTTCAAGTAAAACACTCCCCGACCCAGTGATTGAACTCACAACCAGTACAGCACCAAATTTCGTCAACCAACGCTTTTTTTAGTCCATTATCCTGTAGTATAATTGTTTGAGTAAACTTGGTGCTTTGAACCTAACCTTCTTTGGTGGTTGTCCAGATCGCTAGATACGTGAGGAAGGTAAGAGAGCAGGATTGTCATAAAACAAATCTTTTTTTTATATAAATCTTGTTATAAAACAACAAAGATGAGGACAACAGTCCGAATATAAATAATAACAACTCTAGAAATCTTAGAAATTCGGAGTAAAATTATGAGCAATTTTCAATATTGACGAAAAACAGAACGTTTAAAAAATCAGTTTTGCCTCTGCATTCGTTAGAATGCGTGGGAAAGAGTTAAATGTTTCCGCGCTATAACAACAATTTTATCTAAAATGAGAATCGAAGATATTTTCCAAGAAGCTGAATTATTCCCAGAAGGCATTTTATATTATAAAACAAGCCCGAATCCCTTTAAAACTATCATCTAATATGACAATTTAGCTGGAAGAAAAACTGAATTAATAAGCTAACCATATTCGTCTGATACAGTTCTTTGCTCTAAGCTGTTCCGATACAAGCGATAGTTTTTCTTTCATTAATACAGCAGAGGCTCATCGTGTATCACTAATTTATTCTGCGAAGAATCGGAACAAACCAACATTTTCATTTTGCTTTCTATTTTTCACACGTTCTTCAAAAATGGCTGCAGCATTCAGTTTTGCCAAACACTCTTCCGTTAAATATTAGGTTGTCCCAAAAGTTCGTTAACACCTGCAAAAAATTGAAATTTTACTCGCTAAATAATAACAAAAACAACCAAAAGTATTCCTCAAAATAAAGACCATCATTTTCCAAGACTTTCTGTCATAGATCTGCAAGCTTTCGGATCTGGTGAAAGTTCCATTCAGCCGGCTTCGAAACAAAGAATTCTTGACACGCTTCCTCGACTTCATCAAACGAGTCGAATCAGCGGCCCTTCAGAAAGTGTTGCATTGAGCGGAAAAGGCCGTAATCTGATGGAGCACAGTCAGGACTGTAGGCTGGATGTGGCAGAACCTCAACGCCATCCAGCTCTTCAAACTTGTCTTTGGTCTTCCTGGCGATGTGTGGCTTGGCATTGTCCTGCTGCATCAAAGCGCGCTTTCGTTTAATCAGAGCCGGTTACTTTTGCTTCAACTTTTCGTAGACCCGCTCCAGTTGCTGATAGTAAAATTCGGCACTGATGGCACGACCATTCGGAACCAACTCAAAATGCACGATTCCTTCAAAGTTCCACCAAACGCACAACATGACTTTCTTGCCGAAACGATCTTGTTTTGGAACCGACGGTGTCTCTTGCCCTTTCTGAACCCATCGCTTGTCTCGATTGTGCTGGATTTTGTTGCATAAAAATTCAATTTTTCGCAAGTGTTTACGAACTTTTGGAACAACCTAATATATTCTTCTCTTTATAGAGCGCACATTTTATTTTAGTTTCTTTATTGTTTCGCATAAATCTCCGAGGTCTACCAAGAAAACTTCCAACCGTTTTAGAATATCTTTAGAACCGCTGTCGCGGCCAAAT
Source organism: Acanthosepion pharaonis (assembly GCA_903632075.3). Classification (NCBI taxonomy): domain Eukaryota; kingdom Metazoa; phylum Mollusca; class Cephalopoda; order Sepiida; family Sepiidae; genus Acanthosepion; species Acanthosepion pharaonis. The sequence continues at coordinate 147,447 of CAHIKZ030005155.1, read as the reverse complement.
AGGCAATCGAGACCTTTCTTTTGTAGGCATGAACCGACTCTCACATGGAGTAACTCGGTAAACAGTGAGACGCTGATGCGTGAGCTGATGTATTCTATAACCGTCACTTTCACGGTGATTTGCTGTGGCGAGTTTTGGAAAAAGAACTGTACGACCCAGGAATCTCATAACAATCAACAGGACTCTCGATGACAGTCCAGATGATCCCCACCGTCATATCTCGCCTTTCTCAAAGTTAAAATTGCCATAAACGAGAGGAAAGTTCGAGATAAAGGAGGGCTCAAAGGGGAATCTGGTAGGGATCCTGATAAAGGGATTTCCAAAGTATTTTTAAAAGTAAAAGAGGTGACAGGACAAATGTGTAAGTTTCCAAAGTAGATGACAGAATGGAGGCAGCTGATAGGAATCCCGAAATATGAATTTGCAAACTGTTTTTAAAAGTGGAAGAGACCCTGTGACAAATGTGTAAGGTTCCAAGGGGAATATTTTGAAGACGACGTAGGAATCACACGCAACTCTGGCTTTTCTTTATAAAATTCATTATCTGACTACTTTCCATGGAAGTATGTAACGGGCGCAACTTTTTTTTGTGAATAAAGCATAAAAAAGGTTACTAAATACGTATTAAAATATAATAATAATTAATATTAAAATAAGCTTAGAAATGATTAAAGATATCTTACTGGAATTTTCCGAGGTTTTTATAACTCTAACGCGTACTAAACTGGGCAATAAGAATATATAATTACTCTCCACGCTTAACAGAAGAATCGTGAAGAAATCGATCATAAACGAAAAAAAAACATGGTTATGACATCATGAATTTATCATAGCTAAGAATCGGAAGCTCATCAAAGATTGAAATTAACTTAAAATAGATATATTTTCCAGGATCATTTTCCAGTTTATTCAAGATGATCTTCTCCCTATCTAACTTTCAATCTTTCTGTCCTGGAGTAACAATATGCCTCACAGATTTCACGTACGGTTTTTTGAACAGTCATAGCTTAAACTCCTCTCACATGTCTCAAATTGAAATGGTGATCACCCTTGCTATTGTGACCTCTTGATCCAGGTTTCCTCTCTACTGTTTTCTCCTTTTTTAACTTACTCGCCGTTCTCTTAATTGTTCTTAATTGTTCTTTTATGGTCTTTGAAGATGGACGTCAGAGTAATTATGTTGGTAACATTACCGAAGGCCTGAATTGTGTTTTTTTATTGTTCAGATGAGAAGAGAGTGGAACTGGCAAAAGACGATTTAAACCTGTTCTCTTTCTAGCTGAATAACTCAAATAGTCTTTCAGTGAGTCTTACGACAAATGGCGTTCAAAATAGCTAAACATGATATCTGAAAACCTGGAAAAAAAGAAACTAAATTAGTTTAGTGGCTTTTTAGATATTAAACATTTTGTGGGAGGCAGAATTATTTTGTTATACGATTTGGACACTTTTGCTGTTACACTCGTTATATCTCACTCGATTATGGTTCAAATATTCAATTCTGTATCTAACCCGATTTTTACAGGTTTCCTTCTCAAGATTCCAATATATGCAAGATAACCCTGACTGCTCTTGGCATATATTGCCGATAGCAGGTCCTCTTAAAAGATTATCTTCCAAATATGGTCTTGTGTCAAATGTATTTAAGCCTCATGCCTACGTGGATGCCGTAAAATACACAGCCAAACATTAATAACTTCGCCTTGTTTCTGTAGGAATAACAACTAGATTTAAAGTTTAATACTTATTTGCGAAACTTTGTCGTTCACTGTGATTAATGACAAGAGTTAGGGGTATTAAGCGGGTAAGAGCCATACTGAAGACGAGGTTTGTGAGTCGTTGGTCTACAGTGTTTATCCGATTTTAATGCTAAGATATCCGGAGTTAAAATCAATAAAGACGAAGAAGGAAACTCAAATTGACTTTTAGTACATTGCCTTAACAAGGAATCAAGCATCTGGCTTTTTGCACTATAACTGATCGATAGTGTACTGGGGTACTCATTTTCAGATAACACTAGAAACAAGTATTCGATCAATAGTCTTTGGTCTTGAGGTTAAAATGGTTTTTCAATAATAAAGATTTGCAGTTTAAACGGCAGGAATAATGACAAAAAAGACTAAAATACAGGTGATTAAGTCTAAAGTATTGTTTTCTATGGCTTATCAACCCTTTGCAGGTTATTTAAAGCCAGAGAAATAGTTTTTTTAGATTTTAAATTTTTTTTATAGCTAATAATGTTTTAGTTATATAATTCTTACTAATTAACGCATAGATGTGAGAGAGAAGAGAGTGATTCATACCTTTTCTAAGGTTATTTGCTCGTAAGTGAACTTAACTGGAATTGAAACACGGCTCCTCGATGAACAATTCCGAGCCATTGTCCAATGATCTAACCGAACATCTAAACTTACAGCAACTGTATCCAAACTATTAGATATTATTTAACTTCGACATCGACTTATAAAACTGGGACATATTTCTGATTGTTTAAACCTTTTTAAATAATTAGTATACGGTTTTTAAAGTGATCTTAAATTGTCCCTTCAAACAGAATATGGTCATAAAAATTCAGACAGGATAACAACGTATTTAGTGAACTTTTTTTTGCTTTTTTCCCCAAAAATACAAAAAAAAAAAAAAACGGATATTTATGATAGCCTACAATATTATCGTTCATAGGACAGTGATTTTAAATTTGATTTTAGCAGAAAGGAAAACTACCAAAAACTCTATTGGACATGTATTTATTATATTTGGTTTTGTAAATTAAAATCTGTCAGTAGGTGGAAATTTATCCTCCATTTCTGGGTAGCTGCCGATATAGAGGAATTAACTGATAGAAGACTTTCGTTCGAATATGGAGCCTGTGGCATTCTTTATTAAATCATATCATATCATTTATATATCGATATATATATATATATATATATATATATATATATAAATATATATATATATGATATAAAAACGATATATATATATATATATATATATATATATATATATATATATATATATATATATATATATATATATATATATATATATATATATATATATATATATATATATATATATATATATATATATATATATATATATATATATATATATATTAAGAAATGGACAAGTCCGACAATTTATTTATTAAATATATTTTTATGTTTAACGTTCCTTTGTGGCCGAGAGGTTAGGCACGTCAGCGTAAATGACGGTTCCGTATAGGATGCAGGTTCGAATCCTGTCAAAGGACGAATATTTTCTATGAAAATTTCTCGGACATTCAGGCCGGTAAATGTTATTTAATACTGTTTATTATAAACAGAGCATTTACTTAAATACTTGTATCTATAAAAAAGAACGTTAAACATAAAAATGTCTTTAATATATATATATATATATATATAATCGACTCTCCCGTCGAAATTCGACGTATGAGGGTCACGCAGATCAGTTTCCAGGAAACCGACAGCCCGACACCGGAACAGGAGATTTGATTATAGTGGTGAAGGCTTCGTGCAGGATCATCCACAATTTATGTATAGCTTTCTCTCTCTCTCTCTCTATATATATATATATATACCCAAGTTTAGGATTGATGTGTACGGAATAAATTTCGATAACCCAAAAATACTATTCTTAAAAGCGTGGTCAATACACAGTAGAGCAAATATAATTTATTCAAAAATTATAACATAAATATGTTACAAAAATAGTTATTTTGTTTCAACACTTCTTGTTTGGAATATGAGACGTGTATATATATATATATATATATATATATATATATATTCCTCTCATATTCCCAACAAGAATTTTTAGCTATAAGTATATGACGTAATACATTAACCGCAGTACTTTATCAATCGTTATTAATGAAATTAATTTAAAAGAGGGATTGCTGTCTGGATAGCTAATTATTAAATTACATAACCCGACAGACAACAGAGAAAGTAAACCGCAACACCTTGTCAGTCTTTTTTTAAAGAAACTTGTATAAAAATGGGATTGCTGCCCGAATAAACCATTCTTGCATAAGGTTTGGTATTCTTGTAGTGTTCGTTCTACCACATCTTTCCAATGCAGTGAGCACCTTTTCTGTTAATGTCATGATCGTATTCAGCGGAAGGTCCACAGCGAAATTAAACATTAGTTCGAGAATGTCATAATTCTTACTTGCAATTCACTTTCCCATTCCTCATTTTGTAATGAAAAAAATTGGCCTGTTCTTAGAATTGACCGTGATGTTTGGCATCTTTTTCGTTGGCACCTAAAACCGGTCGAAATATGGTTAGGCTTTCATTTTTTTTTTTCATCTTCCCTGAGAGAAATGAATTTATGGCATAGTTCCGTATTTTACGCAGGTTAAAGTCTTTTAGAAATGCGCATGTAAGTTCTTCACTCGAACTGACAGTACAGGACAATACTTTGGCAAGCATTTTGTTATTTATGGGTTATTTCTTTTTCTTCACGTCAATCTCGTTTGAAGGCTTCGCTCGAGAGGAAGAACTCACCCGAAGTCTCTTCGTTCAGATTTTTAGATAGACCATGTACAACAAATATAGTATACTCCTAATACAGAGGTAGATCACATACGACAATAACACCTCGGATTGTTAGATTTTCAAGATAATTGAGTTGAATATTCAAAAATAATCGTTATTTTTTCTTTTCAAAATCAGTTATGTGCCATGCGTGATAAACGCTTTGGCGATCATGTATCTTTCGGTACATGATTCTCGAGTCAGATTTTTTTTCCCACAGTAGGTAACCATTTCTTTCTGTGTGTACCCTATATTTTTTGCATTATAACAAAACTATCTCAACGTGTTAAATAAAGGGCGCTAGGACATGGGTTAATTTTTAGTGTTATTCTGCCTTCAACCCACATTGGCTATCACGTCGTTCAGTCCTTTCACTAACACTCAGTTTATTAAGGGCGCTTCGAAAAGTCTAGACAAGCAATGGAGGACGCCAAGTGACGCAATTCAATTCAAAGTGAAGCATTTCAGTTCAAAATTTAAAGAGAAAACAATAACATACTTGCTGTTGTATATAAATAAGTATTACAAAATAAAATCCTTGCATTTACCTTAATAAAATCCCTCAAAGGACAAAACGCGCCAACGAAGATATGTTTTTCTTTTGTCTTTATTCATATTGTCCCTTTACAGATATACTCTATCTGAAATTGTACCCAGTGTGAATAGTCAACTCAGGCATCATATAGCCAATGTTACAGGTTCGTAACCAATCTCGAAAAAAAACCATCGTTAATTTCTTTCATGCGCCGAGCATGTTCATTTTCGCGGGCATCAAGAAATGTTGTGTGAATTTTAGTTCCCTGCAAGTGCAGTTTGGTTTTTGTATCTCCAGTCTTCCGAGTGGAAGCGATTCAGGTTGACCCAATGACCTCACTGTAAATCATAGACTGGAGAACGGAGATATACGTTAATGGGTGGGCAATATTAGTTTGCTGTCAGTATTCGCCCATCTTGATTGTCACAGAATTTTAGCCCGTTTTTCAGGATGAATAAAGACGGCTTGAACAAACCGACACCAGCGACGTGATGGCGGGTTACGTGACTTCCGGATAGATTTCGGTCTTTCAATGTGGAACTCCTCTCTCAATTTCCTTTGAAAATAGAGGTGCCAGATGATCTTCCTCATTTCTGTGTCAAATCTTTCATGTACTCAACTATGAAGTTTCAGAGAAAAGGGGGAAAAATGACACATACTTAACAACAGTGGAGAAATTCGACCTGGCGTAATGGTTAGCAAATCTAGTGGCACGCCGGCGGGCTGCTAATGGCACTGGTGGGCCTCTAGCTGTCCGCTAGTGGTAAACGCTAGGGGCATGACACCCACTGGCAGATTAGTGGCTAGCGTGTAGGGAGGCATGTCTTGCTGGATAAATTACGAATAAAGAGGGATTTCGATCCTCACTGGGTGCGTCATACTTTCAGCCATGTGCCACATCTAAGCTATGCTTAGAAAACCAACACAACATCAGAAAAAGACAGTTGAAATTTCTTGGGCTCATAATGAGGAAAGAAGGCTAGGAAAACTTGGTACTCACAGGATAGATTGAAAGCAAGATAGATAGAAGGCAAACATAACTTACCTAACGAGGTAATGGATAACGATAAAACTATAGGAAAGATCACAAAAAGACAACATTTATTAAGAGCTATAAAGGACAGGAAATTGTGAAGAGCCATGATCGCAAACGTCTTGAAGGGACACGGTCGAACAGTCAGCCTGAGTACACATCGTAACCATTATTTTCATATTTAACACAGTAAACAGTGTTGCAGAACTCATAGAGCATTCACCCCCCCACACCTCAGTCATCGCAAAATACTTCTGTTAAGGTCTGCTATGTACGATGTGTTTAAGCTAGAATTTGCAATGAAATAATTGGTTCTCCTGGATTCTGGGGAAGCAGAAACAATATTCTTAACTCGGTAACTCTACGAAATCACAAAAAACAATCAGTATACCGTGATGAAAACACGCTCCAAACGTAATGAAAACATTGCTTTATCGTCAAAATCTTTGCTATTATTAAGAGAAAGGATCAGTGTTTTGAATATTTAATTAAATTTTTATTCCATTTCATAATATTCGGAATTTTGATTAAGTCTTGTTTTTTTTTTTACGTCAGCAAATTTTAGTCTCTTTTTTGCTTTGACAGACACATTAATTTGGAAATTCTTGTGAAAATAAAATAATTGTCAGATTTTAATTAAATTTTCAAGACTTATTCACAAATGACTTATAAGAAAATCTTGGTAATTTTTTATTTACAAGTGTTTCACACCCTTAATTAATTTATGAAAACTTGAGAAATTCAACATGATAAATTAACTGACTATATTAAAAGCAGGTTTCTTTGACGAATTTAAATCACCGAATTTATTTACAAAATCGGAACCCTTCTTACCGAAAATCTGTTCTGAATTGAAAGATAAAAAAATGCAATAAAACTAAGACATTATTAAGTAGAGAATCTTTTAACTGCTGTTATGAATAATAATATTAAAGTTAATATTGTCTGAAGAAAAAAATAGTTTCGATGAAAATTGAATTTTACAAGATTTGTTTTCATTTTTTACAATTTTACATTGAATAATTTATAATGTTTTAAATCCAGTTCCAATGGTGCAACTCTTAGGGAATATTGCTGTTAAGTAAAACTATACTTACTAATCATAAATTTAAGGCTTTTTACAATCTGACGCCGGCGACTATTTTTTAAAAAAAGCATTTCGATTTTTTCTGTTTAAATTTACTATTTTATCTAATCAAGGTGGTTCGGACATGACTTTATCATTAAAAGGTCACGTGTTTTAATGTTTGTCCCTCCACACTTACGAAAAACCCTCATATATCATTTATCGTCTGCTATCATCAATTCTGCGTTACCCACTTAACTTGTCAACAGGTCAGGTTGTCAATAAATCGATCAAGACGTCAGAAAAGCAAGACTTAAGTAATGACTGTATACAACATATTGTGCTATAAGTAATATTTCTTTTAATTCAGATTAATTTAACTTTAATTTTCTTTTTTCAAATAATATTTCTGAATCATATATTTTATTTTTGCAAGATTTTTAAAATTGAGAATCAACATTTTTTTACAAATCTCTCAAAGTAACCCATTTTATCGATTTTAATAAAAAAATCGATTCCAATCAATATAATTTCTGTCTGAAATACACAACAGGGTATTTTACTACTGGAAATCGTAAAAGTTCTTTCGATTAAAGCTAAAATGAAAAATTCAAGAAAGCTTTTTCATTTTTAAAACTTCATTTTAAACCTTACGCATACCGAATTAGTGGAGGTACCCATTCTAAACAGAGGAAAATCAACTGCTCTTACTTTTATTAATGGCCCTGAGGTTAATTTCTCCTCATCGGACAAAGCGTGTCATTTTGCAATGAAGTTCTAAAAATCCACATCAAACGACAAAATTGATGCTCTACGTGACTTCTTTCTTCTCACGGAATGCAAACTTTGTGACCTCATCTCGAGAAGTTCCCAAACTGATCAAAAAGCTTGATTCTACGAAGCTTACTTTTCAAGATTGAATCACTTGTACTAAAGAACCATTGTCCAGTATGATCTCCAATCCTGAACAAGTTGTTTAAACGTTGCCTTTAAAGAGAAAAGAAAAGCCAGCAGACGATCTCAGCGGAGGTGGCCATGATGTTCAAAGTGGGGATCATGAACCCCGGGAAAAAGCGAAACCAACTTTTGGATATCAGAAGACAATGTAAGAATCAGGAGGGGCAATCTGTGACCTTCTTTCCACATTACAGCTTCGTATGTCGCACCTAAAAAAGAGACAGCCATAAAAGAACGGACTATAAAGAGACTCACAACGCTCCTCCCAAAAAGGTCTGGGATTACGGTCACGTCATATTGAAGCACCAGTTCTCGTACGATCACCGAAGTTAAGCAACGTCGAGTCTCATGGGGGACAGCTTGGGAATACCAGGTGCTGTAAGCTTGGATGTGCCAGTTGTGTAATTAATAACGACTCGAAATGAGAAGTCGGGTTCGAATTCTACTTGTGTTCATTATATTTATTTACGCGCAAATAACCTCAGGAAAGGTATGGATACGTTTCTTCTCCCCCATCTATGGTTTAAATAGTAAGACGAGTCTCTGAAATTTATTATTATCTCCAAAAGAGGATTAATACAATATTCCCATGCAAAAACGGAAGAATAATTCTTACAATCCGAAAACATACTCTGGGTTTAAAAACCTGCAAATGGTTGATAAGCCGTAAAAAATGAATCACTCAAACAGTCTGAATTTGGAGATAAATAGCGTACCAGGACCGAGACACGTCAATGTGAAATAATTTCTATGCCTTGTCACTGGATAATCTGATTGGATAAGTAAAGAAATGGTAAAATGGCACAAATAAACTCAATATATCGAGGCGCATAATACTACCTAGATATTGTATAACGGCTACAAGTAAAACAAATTCATCGCAACTTTATATATATATATATATATATATATATATATATATATATATATATATATATAAAGAACAGTAAGATATATAATCCGGTAGTCTTATTGATATTTTTATTTTTGCAAAATAGTGCTCAATGTAAATTTACAGAGCGTTAATATTATAAATTAACTGATTTAAAGTATCTTTTTCGCTACACACTAATAACTATGTTTCAAAAATGGAAGCTAAAAGCTTCAAATTTAATATTGTAATTAAAATTAAAAATATTAGTTCCATTTCATCCTCAAGAGAATTTTGGAGTAACTTATTTTTTAAATTTACTGAGTTTTAAAGCCACAGAAAAATCATAATTCACTGTTTCCAAGGATACAGAGATATCCAATCATTCAGACAAGGGGTGGTAGCGTGTTCATTTTTATTAACTTTTGTTGTATCAGTTATTAGTTACGTTCGAAAAAGGGTTTTGTTTAGGTAGGGTAGGGATGTATTTTTCAACGAATTCTGATATCCGTTAAATGTATGTCGTCTGGGATTTTTTAAGTATACAAATAGAAAAAGTGCCGTAAGAATTTTTTGCCGTTAACAATAAAAATTTTAAAACTTCATCTGAACAGTGCAATTATTGTGATTGTATGAACAAGACTTTCTTTGTATGATACAAGTCCCAGTCTCGTAGTTTCAAAGTGAAGTGTGTATTTATGGACAGCTATGCTCCTTCTCATATATCCAAGCTGTGAATTATTTGAGCCTAACAGATTTCCAGAAGAGAATATAATGGAATGGCCATCATCAAATCCTGATCTGAAGCCGATCGAAAATCTATGGTCAATTGTGAAGATGAAATTATATGAAGCTGGCAAACAATATAACTTCAAAGAAGACCAATGAGAAGCAATTAAAACTATCAAATCAGAACTCGAACCTGCTGAAGTAAAAAAAATCAAATCACAAAATCAATGGATAATAAATTACTTGCTATTATTGAGAAGAGTCACTATATTAAAATGTAAATGATTCAAAGACTTCTATATGTTTGTTATTTGTTCTATAATATTTTCTGTTCTATATTTTTGATGATTTTATTACATTTTTATTGAACTAAAATGTGATTATTTGGTTTTGCCTAATAACATCAGACGGGAATCTTTTAGAATACATCAAACAACTTCCATAACTTCAATAAAATATACTGATGCTGAGATCCATAGATGTATTGGGATGGCCAAGGACACATTCCAAAAGCTGGGCAGAGTATTGCGTGACAGGAAGATTTCTTTGGTAACAAAGAAAAGACTACTGAGCATTTGTCCTTCTTTAGGGCAGCTCTTCTTCATCCTTGATTTCCTCAAAGATAAAGGAGACACTCGAGGCAACGGAGATGTGGTTCTACAGAGAGATACTAAGGATATCATGAAGCGAACGTGTGAGCAACGATGAGGTCTTAGAGTGGAGACAAACAAAGAGGACGCTTATGCTTAATATCAGGAAGAGGCAGCTGAAGTGTCTGGGACACATAATGAGGGAGGAGGGCCTGGGGAATCTGATACTCACGGGTCGAACAGAGGGAAAGAGAGACAAAGGAAAACAACGCGTGACATACCTGGCGGGCTTAAGCAAGTGGATGACAGAACGTATACTGGGGGAGGTGGCAGAGGGATGGAACTTGTTGAGAGCTGCAAGGGATAGAGGGAGGTGGAGAGCCGTGATCGCGTAAGTCCTGAAAGGACACGGCACATAGAAAGAAAAGATGCCTAAATAATATGTATGATATAGTCTCGTCTTATTTCTGACGAAACATTTCAAGCATAAATTTTTAAAATGGCTTTTTATATTTAGCGCTCACTCATATTTCATCCATTTTACTTTGCCTGTCTGCCGTTCTCTGTCTTTCACACACACACACACACACACACACACACACACACACACACACACACACACACACACACGCACGCACGCACACACACACACAAAAAAAAACGCGCGGACACACACACAAACTTACACACACATATATAAATAAATATATAATCAGTTTCAGAAATGTCAATTTATAATTAGTTTGAGATTTCCCTTTGGAAGTGGAAGTTGAGAAATTATTAAGATTAATGACTTCCAACTTTGATTTTTTTTCCTGTAGGCGGCTGAATATCTACCAATCTATTGTCGATAATCAACTGTTCATTTTCGCCAGACAGTTTAATTAATTTTCACGTAAATTATCAATGAGAGTGAACGGCACTAAAATCACACAGATCGATGGACTTTGAAAGAAAATCGAAGAAAATCAAAGAAAATATACCTTTTCGAAACGTTTGGTATGTCCCGAGTTTTGTTTTCAGATTTGCAGATATCTTTCTCAGCAAGACAGAATCTGGAGGTTAAAAAAAACAAAAAAAAAAACAAATGTAGTTATGTAAAGTAATTGAAATTTGGTTAAATTTATTAATATTCCTATGAAAGTCGTCGAAAATTTAACAACAGAAATATCTTCTGCGATTCGTTTTCGTATGCAACTATACCTTTTCGAAAGCATTGTAACATTCGCATAGGCTCATGGGAAAAAAATGAAACATGCATAGCAAAATTGGAGTATTACTTGCCTTCGAGATATTCTCACGTAAAACAATGGTAATTATATGACACGTTAGTATAAAGTAACATGGATTTTATAAACGCTTTCTCCTACTCAGAATTCAGCTCGGCCTTTGATTTAATTTTTTTTTCCCGGTTTATCAACAATTTGTGAGTTATTTAAAGGTGGTAGATATTTCGAATATAATGAATAATTCTATTTTAGCGAGTGAATATCGCGTTCACCATTCTTTCCCCTAACATTTTATCTACATACAACTTCTATTATTTAACCCATAATTGGTAGAGGAGTTAATTCATCTCGTTCTCTATGGAACGTTCGATTCATTTTGACGCCGAATCCAAACGAAAGCTAACCAAGCAGAGCATGAGGGTCGTATTCCATCGGACGTGTAAATAGTAAGTGTTTCAGTAGAAATTTTGGATAACACAAAAGGTCCCCAGCCGCATGTATACACACTCATATATATATATATATATATATATATATATATATATATATATATATATATATTGACCAGAGAATTCAGATAAAAAAATTAAAAAACAAATGAAAACTACAGACAAACGTTCATTTTCTCCAGCAAAAGTTTCATTTCTGTAGTTTACTGCTACCAACAAGCAGAAATATTTCTCCTCCTGATGATGGCCATTTTGGCCGAAACTAGTCGAGAATCTAAATGAAATAATAATAATAAAAAACGAAAGAATAATCTACAACCCAGTGTGTCGGAAGATTTTAATTTTTAATATTTTTTTTTTGTTGAATATATATATATATATATATATATATATATATATATATATATATATATTTAGAAAAATATGACAAAATGGAAATTT
>CAHIKZ030005155.1:117500-130000 GCA_903632075.3 Acanthosepion pharaonis | reverse complement strand
GTTACTACCTATGATTTCGTTTAGGTTCTTAGGTCTACGATATGCAAGAAAGCCGGGTTTCTTAAGCAGTTTTTTTTTAGGTCTGGTTTAAGATGTAGTATTTCCCAGCGACGTTTGATTATCTGGGATAGTGGAGGCAGAGTGGGATTGAAAGTGGTTACTAGAGGAATGCGGCTAGATTTATTTATAATCTTGTACATTAGGGTGTCTTCTCTAGGTGTAGAAATTGCTTTATTTATTCGTTCCCTGATTAGGTGTTGTTTATAGCCACGTGTTGTGACTTGATGCTCCAGATTTTCAATGTTTTTATTTAATTCTTCATTGTTGGAACATATCCTTCTGAGTCTAAGTGCTTGTGAATAGGGAAGGTTCTATTTGGGGTGTTTAGAGTGGGAAGAATTAAAGTGTAGATAGTTGTGGGTGTCGGTGATTTTAGTTTGTAATGTCGTTTGTAGTTTCCTGTTTTCATCTATGTAAATGCGGGTGGCTAAAAATGTTACTGATGTTGTGGATTTTTCATAGTCAAACTTAATTGAGTCGTACACTGTGTTTAGGGTCATAAGGAATTGGGTAAGTTTGTCATCACTACCAGTGTATACAAAGAATATATCATCGATATATCTTGCATAGAATACGCAGTCGCTACCAATGATTGGATAGATATGGGTCTCCTCAAATTTTCCCATGAATATTGTAGCCCATGGCACAACCTCTTATTTGAAGGTAGTGTGCTCCATTGAAGTTGAAAGTATTCAATGTAAGGACATGCTCCATGAGTTTTATGATGACTTCTGTGGTGGGGTCTATATATATATATATATATATATATATATATATATATATATATATATTTGATGGATTGATGTGGTTTGTGGCCCTGGGTTTCACGCTTTGCGATCGTCAGACAAACTGATTATTTTTTAAAAGGGTGGGACTTGTTTAGATTGCGTGTATTGGTGTTATTCCGAAAGTTGGAGGCGGGAATCGTCGTCGTGATGTCATCAGCTAAAAACATAGATGCATGTCCGTACATCTATGTTTGCTTTTGGCATGAGTGACATCACGACGACGATTCCCCCCGACTTCCCTAATAACACCAATACACGCAATCTACATAAACACAAAATTTAAAAAAAGTTAACCAGTTTGTCTGACGATCGCAAAAACGTTAAGCCCAGGGTCACAAACTCACATCAATCCAACCAAATATGTTAGCTCTATCTCTGATATTGAGCGCTTTCTAAAAAGTACCGCCACAGTTCATGCCACAATAACTGATAAACTACCACAGCAAAATATTCTCAAATTGCCATATTAGTAAACAAAACGCACTTACTTAAATATTCCTAAAAAAATCAACATTAGCGTTGCGACTGCACTCTCCACAAGTTTGTTTTTGTCAATAACTCATTTAAAAAAAAAAAAAAAACATATTTCGATTCGCATTATAATTATGCTACCTGAATTTTACCAAAAACAAGATAATTTCCATGCCTGAAGATGACTGAATGTAGAGTCGAAAGAACTCGCATATTCAAGAAAGACTTAATACAGCTTATAATTTAAAAAAAAAACAAGAATCATAACATTCATTGAGTGATTGATAAGTTAAAGTATCTTTAAAATTTTGTCAAAGAAGGATTTCGCCATTTTATATCATTAACTTTACTAATTCACTTTTGTATAAATGATTCATTGTAATATAAATTGAACTGCACCACATATTTGATATATATATATATATATATATATATATATATATATATATATATATATATAGAGAGAGAGAGAGAGAGAGAGAGAGAGAGATTATTTTAATACCTATAAGCTGGTGGTGTGAAAAAAAAAACCCGGATAATAAAATTTGTAAATAAAACTATATTTGACCAAACTGATATCAGAGAAAAAAAATTCGGTAAAAAAAAAAAGAAAACTAAAGACATCTGTGTTCGTCGAATATAATCAAACCGCGCTGCAATGCTTAGTCAATTAAGTTAAAACATTAAAGTGTTCAATATACTAAGTAGAGCCAAATCTAAAAAAACCTAGTGAGTTAGAACGTACTTACCAAGGTTTCACCTAACGGATCTTCAGGTTAATACTGTCCTTTAATACCCTAAATATCTGTTAGATGAAGCCTTGTTAGGCAGGTTCTGACTCACTATGTGATATTATATTATATTCTATTATATATATATATATATATATATATATATATATATATATATATATATATATGTGTGTGTGTATTTAGCAGCATTCTTTTTATTGATCCATGTTTCATTAAATAATATAGACAAGTTTTGTCTATTTATTTTATGTAAATTCTTTTGATATCGTCTGATAAGATTAATAATATTATCATTGAAAGACGAAAGAAAATCACCATGTTGATAGATATTTTTTTTTAATTCTATCTAAGCTTTCGGCTTACATAAGATAACAGTTACATTACAATATAGTTTTTATATCTTTTAATGATAATGATATAAAGCTTACATAAGATGACAATTACATTACAATATATTAAACAATACACGGACAAAGCAATAATGATAGTCTGTTTTTGTTCGCATGGGAGTAATACTTAATACTTCTCGTATTCACTCTCGCGTGGATATATGTGACGCCATGAGCTGCGGTGCGATTTTCGCTTCCAGCGTCTCGTATGCACGAGTTTGTCGTTGTTTGGAAATCTTCCATGTAAACAAAAACAGACTATCATTATTGTTTTGTCCGTGTATTGTTTAATATATTGTAATGTAATTGTCATCTTTGATAATGGTTTATGTAAGCCGAAAGCTTAGATAGGATTAAAAAAAAATCAATATGGTGATTTTCTTTCGTCTTTTAATAATATTGTTATTAAGGTTGTCAGACGATATGAAAGGAATTTGAATAAAATAAATAGATAAAACTTGTCTATATTATTTAATGAAACATGCATCAATATATATATATATATATATATATATATATATATGTGTGTGTGTTATATATATATATATATATATATATATATATATATATATATATATATTTTTTTTATTATTCCAAGCGTTATTTTGCGGATATCCTCTCTATGCCTTAGTAGGTGCAGTGCGATTTACGTTTTAGCCCTGCGCTTTCAAGGGACTTCGTAAAGAAAACTTTCTCTCCGATAGGGCTCAAAACGTCGTCCCTATTTTAGGGGAAACTAAAATATTTTTGTCCTCTAAGTCATTAGCTTTTTTTTTTTATCGAAAAGGTTTTAAATAAACTTGTATCTTTATGGAATCCCTTTCAACACTTTCAAATTACACTTTCGCACGATCGCTTGCTGCGGTTTTTATTACTGCCCGTAAGAATAATAAAGTACCTGTAGCAGATCTTTGTTTGGAAAGATAAAATCTTCTAGGAGAGCGGCATCATGAAATTGCAAGAGAGAGGGCAGAAAACTGTCGAACGAAACAACCAATATTTATGAAAAGTAATGTTGAAATTTAAGAAAAAAGTCTTTTCTTTTAAATATCTTATTAGTACTACCAAACTAAAGTAATACAAAAAAACAAAGAACAAAAAAAAAAACATATATTATTAAATATGGACTAGGGAATAACTTAATTTAGAGTTTGTTCAACTCTGGTGTTACGTTCCAAACATGTCAACACAAACTACGCTTTTTATTTTGTAACCCACTAACTCGGGCTTTGTACAGAGCAAACAACATTCTAAGAAATGTTGACTATACATAACATTAAAAGTTAATGAAATGAAAATATGCAATGATATGATCTAGTCGGTTGTCACTCTACACTTGTCAGAAGATTTTACAAA
Organism: Acanthosepion pharaonis; assembly: GCA_903632075.3. Classification (NCBI taxonomy): domain Eukaryota; kingdom Metazoa; phylum Mollusca; class Cephalopoda; order Sepiida; family Sepiidae; genus Acanthosepion; species Acanthosepion pharaonis. Next base: position 126,184 of record CAHIKZ030005155.1, on the reverse strand, counting down.
AAAAGAATTGGACACGGACTAAAATCATAGAAAACAAAAGGTGAGAAATAAGCGCACATCGATAATATATTGCCACGGGTATATCTATAGACAGATTATACTAAGTCCTAACAACCATCCCTTTTATGCCTATATTTATGAGATGAGATATTGTAATTATTTACATTAGTCGGATTGTTGCCCTCACCTTTATTGTCATGTTCACGACGTTTCGGTCGTTGTACGCTGCGGCCTTCAAATGGACGAAATAAAAAAGCTCAGTTCGAAATTCCAATCACCTGAAAAAGGCCGGAGTATACAACAGCCGAAACGTTGTGAACAGGGCAATAATGATGAAGACAACAGTCCGAAACATATAAATAATGCAAATAACCATTACTTTTGTTTGGATAATGTCGTTTATCTTGAATTAATATAAATTGTCTCCTTGAAAGTGATGGTCGGAATGTGGCCGCTGAAAACAGAGAAAATATCATCAAGGAAGGGGATACACATTTTCACTTTTTAATAAGAGGGTCTGAGATTGCCAACCCGGTTGGAACGAAATACGGGAAATTGATTTTTTTTTTCTGTTAGTATTGCCAATTACTGAAGTTAAAGTTTTCTCTTGTCCACGTTATATAAATCTATTTTTATTGCGTTTATCTTTCATTCTTAATTAGTAAACAAAAGTAACTATAGGAAATGGACAAAGTTTGACAATTATTTTAAGACATTTTTTTATGTTTATACATTCTTTTTATAATGTGTGACGTTATTTGTTTACATTTGATATGCCATGAGAAGATATGAATGTACGTGAGAGATTCATGGAAGAGTGAAGTTTAAATACAGTAAATTCGACCTGGCTAGCCGAACGATCCTTCGTGGCCAAATCGGTAAAGTCATGTTAACCTAACTAACGGTTCCGTATAGGATACAGGTTCGCATCTTGTCGGAGTACGAATAATATCTGTGAAAATTTCTCGGATATTCAGACCGGTAAATGTTGTTTAATGCTGTTTATTAGAAACAGAGAATTTACTTAAATATTTGTATGTATAAACATAAAAAAATATCTTAAAATAAAAGTAACTATATTTTAATTTTAACTTAATTAGTAACAAAAGTAAACATATTTGTTATTCATACTTATGAATCTTTTGCGCACGCTTCTCTCGATATATTTGTCTTAAACTTTTCAAACTTTTTCGAAGGATTTTTTTTTAACTTTCACAGACGCCGACATTGAGAACATTATTTATATTTCCACCAAGAAATACTCCATTGTTTTTTACATTTATTTTTTACATTTTGAAAATATTTCCGATAGCAATATTCCGGTTAATTGTTATACTCTTTGAAGTCATAGGGTATCCTACTCTTTTTGAATAGGTACACATCTACATATCATCTCTCAGTTGCGTCTCTGTCTTTGGGCAGAGTGCGCACAGGGGCAAATGAGGAAAAATATACTGAAGAGGTGGCCAGCCCTGGGGAAAAGCTGCCCGAGGCCGCGCCCACCCATTGCACCAGAGGGAGGTATCGATGCTCGCACCGATGCCAGCGCAACCGACGGTTGCGGGGGGCTCGGGGAATTTTTGTTCCTTGCCTTTTGCACGCGCTAATGTATCACATTAAAGTTTCACTTTGTGTTACAACCTGACTTCGTTAGCGGTTAAATAAATATCTACTGTTTGAAGTCATACCTTGAGAGCTTTATGCATATGAAGATTTCTCTATATAATTTCTAATATATTTTTCAGTAATATTCACCCTTTAATCTACTCGGAGGGTTACGTTAGGAGGCCATTTGAGCGTGCAGGAGTGGGAGATAACGACTAACCCTAGCCTTGAATAGGTTAAGAATATAGTGATCGGCGAAACATCCTGTTGTGAGTCGATTGCACTGAGTAATGTTTCACAGGACTAGTTGCTCGAGTGGAAAATCTCACCGATTGAATATGGGGAGAATGTGGGTGTTTTGCTACTGTGTAAGTGGCATGGCGTGTTCTTGCCATGAAGGTTTGACCTGACGGTACCGGTAAATGTATTTCGTCCCACCACTTTCCATGTAAGAAGCGGTAGATCAGCGAGAGGCTTGTTGCATCCCGCCCGGGGGAGAGGAGGAATTGAAGGGTGGAGAATAGTTCGTCACTAATAAGAACCCAGAGACACTTTTGAGCTCTACAAACGCTGGAGAGTGGGGTCTGGACAGCTTCTGCCCAAATATGACAACAGTACTCTAAATTTGACCTGATCTGGCTCTTGTAAAGATAGAGGAAAGCATGAGGAGTGAGATACTTACTGACGCGGTACAGAGAGACGACCATATTACCTGTATCCTTAGCTGGTTACATAACGATACCTGAGCCTACCTGAATTGTCGTCCAGTCCAAATCAGTCATCTTGTCAGCTCTTTTATATCTCCGTCTCTTCTTTTATCCATAGAGGTGGCTCTCACGAAGTATCTATGTCATTTTAAAATTGTCTTCTTTAAAGTGGATATGAGTTCTTCGAATAGTCTGGTTTATTGTCTGATGGTCTCTTGCACAGTTTCATTGGTAATTTGCCCACACACGCATGAAATCTCCCAGCTGTAAATAGGAGCAGGTACTGCCTTTTTTCACCGAGGGAAGTACCCAGCACTGACAGTCGAACCGAACATTCGTGCTGTAACTTGCTCGTTTGTATATGTTTGTATTACGGTTTCTGTTAATATATTTGTTAAACTCAATTCCTCCCTTGTGTCTTTATTTCTGGCCCTAACAAGGCCATAACAATCTCCGAGATGAAGTATTATGATTACTTATATTATTTACATTACTCGGACTGTTATCCTTCATTATCTTCATTGCTATATTGACAACGTTTCGGTCGTTGTACGATTCGGCATCTTCAGGTGATTGGATCTCTGTTATGGTTATTTACCCACGCGCGCATGGACTCTCTCGGCTATAAATAGGAGCAGGTACTGCCTTTTGGAGGGTGAAGTTTCTAACAATCAACTCTGACAGTCGGACCGTACATTCTTGCTGTAACTCTCTCGTTTGTATATGTTGTTATTAATGTTTCTGTTAATATATTTGTTTAACTCAGTTCCTCTCTTGTGTCTTTATTTCTAACAAGGCCACAACAATTTGCGATCTGGTAGCAGATGCCCAGGATTTGTTTTGTAGCATCTCACTTCTAATGCTTGCATTCTTTATTGTAATTCTGCTGTTGGTATCAGCTTATCACACTAAAACCTCAATGGATAATTATTTCTGATATTGCAAAAGAAGTTGAGAGTATACTTTCAAGAATATTAAAATTGTAATGAAGCTGCTTCTCTTTAGTTATCTAAAAAACCAGGAGAGTCATGTCAAATGACTCATTGATAGATCTATTTAAAACAATCTACAGCGGACTGCTTTATTAGTTTAGATAGAAACTTCATCATTATCAGTTCCATGTCAGAGTGTGGTCTTAGTATCACATGGTCGTTCTGCAGCTTGGGCATCTGACTAACTCCCTCCATAAGTTTCGTTTCCACGCCAATGGTTTGAGTGTCTGGGACTGATCTCCTAGTTCACTGCGTGACGTTGTCAGCCTATTATATTATTTTGCTATGTCTGCCTCCTCTACGTTTGCCTAAGGCTCTTACGACGTGTCCATACGAATTCAACTTTCTCTTCTTGACGGTATATATGAAGACTTCCAGCGGGCCTTTTTTCTTGTCTGAGAATCTCTCATACCGCGTCATTTGTGACGTGATCTACGTAGATGGTGGTTCTATAGCATTTCATTTCGTATGCTCGGAATCCACGCTGGTGTTCTGCTGTTAATGTCCAGAATTCACAGGTGTATAGATAGATCGGGGTGGGGGTTGGGGTTATTCCGCGCGGCAATTTGATCTTTGATTTAAGGCAGATGTTCTTCTCTTTCCAGACAGTTTTTAGTTTTGCGACAGCTGCCATTGTTCGAGTTGCTCTTGATATTATCTCTGTCTTGGGGCTCTTCGATCTTTGTTGAAAGTTTTCTTCCATTGTTCGCCAGAAGATTGATTTTTTTCAGAATTAATCTCCATGCCATAACGCGAGAATGTTTCATACCTTTTTTTTCTTTTTCACCAGACTTTAACTGTTTTTGCCAGCTTGATCATCTATACATTTATCAAAGCAAAATTTTGTGAGGTAGCAATCTCTGATGTCGACCGTGCCTTGATGTTCCCTAAAGGTGTCACCTATAAGCCGTTCCAAGAAAAAGCTAAAGAATGTAGACGCTGAAATCCCATTGATGTACGCTGACTGAAGGATGGGACCAGTTTTCTGCAGAGCTCTGGAATATTACTTCACTTCTCAAATGTGTGCCTGACTTTATACATACGGACAATAATAGGTATTTCGCTATTCACATAAATACAGTAGTAAATACTGTATAGTGATCTGCAGTTGGAGATTCGTCTACAGCTGTGCTTATCAAACTCTCTGCTTTTAGGCAGAGAGGATCCCCAGACGAGGCTATGTCGAAGGCCAGAGTCTCGTCTCGTCTAGTCTCGTCTCGGGAAACAGCTACCTGACACCGTTTTATACAGTGTCTACGGAGGTTTTTTTCTCGAGCCTACGTGATCAGATACCCGACATCAAATTCGGCCTTATCCCACATCTGACCGCGTGAGGTGGTTGGTAGATATCCTGCAGTTGGAGATTCATTGTGAACTTCACTTGACTCATTTCTAGCTGTTGGTTAATTCTTCTACGCGCAGCTGGAGGATCTTATATGTGGTGTTATTGTCCTAAAGTATTATCGTTCATTACTAACCCGCGTCTGATTATTCTATTCAGTAACCTTCCCTAGGTTACAACAATAAGGTTTCGTTTTCTTTATCATATTAATCAGAGCAAAATATTTTCATAGTTAAAATCAAATGTTCCATTCGGCATTTCCTGATGCGGCCTAAATATTGAGATATAAAACACAAAAGAACTAGTCAGGGGGATTTTAATGTAGAATAATAATTTAAATAGCTAACCAGAAATCCAGACAAGAAGTTTATAAATAAGACGCACAATCGTTAAAGAAATGCCTCCATGAAAATCAATGTCGAAACAATTTAGGACCTTTCAAACCCGAAATAAATCATGCATTAAAATTTTTTAAAAATAATCCTAAAGTAAAACAAAAACATGATTGCCAACAGAGTAAATGCACATCTCAATCCTTTCTTCTCTTCGCTTGAGCAATACAGTCTTTTAAGCATTTGTTTGCGTGAAGAGCTGCCATTTCTCGTTCTTTATATTGAAAGTGGTACTAAAATGTGTTTTAAATGCAATCGAGTGTTAGAGAGAGTAGTTGATGCGTTAGGGAAAATCAATAAATAAAGGAACGACGGGAACAAGTAACTGGCGGGAAAAAAAAATTAAATTGTTGGAAAGCGTTTGAAATGTTTGAGAGAAGTCGTGAACAAAAGCGGCAAAAGTGTGTGAAATGGCGAGTAAAAAGGCGTGTAATTGGTGTTGAGATTAAAAGTGATTGTGACATTTACAAAGAACGCCTTTGTTCGAAATTGAAATCAAGAAATTTTGGCAGAAAATGAGGAGAAAAAAACAAAAACAAAAAAACAAACAGAAGAACAAACGATAGATAAAAGAGAGACGTTAGGGATATATCGTTAAAACAAAATGTCAGTTACTATAGCCAAACAATAAATTTCTAAAGTGATTTGTCTTGGTAAGAAGCATTTTTGTTGTCTGCAACTTTTAACTTAAGCTTTTTTTTGTTTTTTTTTCATCTATATTTTATTCCGTTATTTCTTCTCTCTTCTCTGATAGGATTTTTCTTTCTTTTAATTCAATTGAGATTTGTAGACAGACGTCGACGTCTGACACGATTAGTCATTACTTCTGGTAGAGAATATTCAGTTTAATCTTATAATTTCACTTGTATTTTTTATTCAATAACTTTTACATTCTTTAGTGTAAAACTTCTATTTCTATGTGAATGTTTTTTAGATAGATATTAAAATTAATTATACCTTGCTTTATTCAAAGAACGGAATGGAAACACGGAATTTAGTTAATATAAGCGCCATCACAAAAATTAATTAAAATGAAAAATTGCCTAGTACGAGTCATCTCCCTTAGCATATCATCATGACTTGTAGTTTAAACATAGAAGGATGCTAAGGATATCATAGACCGATCAAGTGAGCAACGATGAGGTCTTAGAGGTTACAATGTAGAAGTCTTATACTTAACATCAGAAAGAGTCAGCTGATATTTCTGGGATGCATAACGGGGAAGTGTGGCCTGGAGAATCTGATACTCACGGGTCAAATAGAGGTAAAGAGAGATAAGGGAAAGTAACGCGTGACATACCTGACGACAGGTGGATGACAGAACGTGGTCTGGAGAAGGAAGCAGAGGGAAGGAGCTTGCTGAGAATTACAAGGGATAGAAGGAGATGGAGAGCCATGATCACGTACGTCCTGAAAGGACATGGCACATAAAAGGAAAAGAAGAATCTTAACATGTATATAAAGAAAAAAGCCGGAAAGTGTAACGGTTGAAACTTACGATAACAAGCGAAATTAAAACAGTCATTAAAATAAAACCGGGTATAATAATTTTAAACTTATTGTTTTCCACATCATTTACGTTATTCGGACTATTGTCCTCATCTTTCTCGCCATATTTATTACAACGTTTCGGCCGTTGTACGCTTCGGCTTTCTTCAGATGGTTGGAATGTCGAACGGAACTCTTTATTTCGCTCACTGGGGTAGACTGTTCTAGTTCCACGTGCCCTGTCTAATGGATGTCAGTTATCAGTTATCTCCTTGTTAACTTCCTTCTGAAATTTCTCCACTGCCTTAACCGTTGTAATAACTGCCTTAAACGTTGTAATACATATGGCGACAAAGATGAGGACACTAGTCCGAACAATGTAAATAATGTACATAATACCTCATCTCAGAAATATAGACAGATAATGAAGGGCCGAAACGTTGTAATAAATATGGCGACAAAGATGAGGACACTAGTCCGAACAATGTAAATAATGTACATAATACCTCATCTCAGAAATATAGACATATACTGAAAGGCCGAAAAGTTGTAATAAATATGGCGACAAAGATGAATACACTATTCCGAACAATGTAAGTAATGTACATAATACCTCCTCTCAGAAATATAGACAGATAATGAAGGGCCGAAACGTTGTAATAAATATGGCGACAAAGATGAATACACTAGTCCGAACAATGTAAATAATGTACATAATACCTCATCTCAGAAATATAGACAGATACCTTATTGCTTTCTGTCTGTTTTTTCTGAGATGAAGCATTGTAATTATTCATACTATTTAAATTGTTCGGACTGTTCCTAAATATTTGTTGGTATTTCGAACCGAACAATTTATCTTTACTGAGACATTAGGTTTATAAGTCCCCCCACCCAAATTCATTTACTAGTATTCCCATTGTTGCATGACTCAGAAGATAAAAGCGTTAGTTGATTGGTCCAAAAAGTGATTTGAGCCAAAGAGTTAGGAGAGAACAAAACACTTAAAGAATTGTCAAGGTGAATTAACTAAAACTGAGATATCCAAATGCATGTTACTTGGAATTGGACCATTCTAATAAATAAACGATTCAGCTCGAAATTCCAATAAATATCACCTGTAAGTGGCCAAATCATACAACGTCCACAACGTCTTGAATGTGACAGTAAAGATGAGGACAACAGTAAAATGTAAATAGTGTAATTTAAATAGTTATTTTTAGTGTAAATTATTGTATATTGTAATCATTTTTGTATTCGTTTTGCGACATTTTTTTCATTTTGTGAAATTTTGCCATTTTGTGACATTTTATCTGAACGCTAAGATTTATTCTTTGATATGGTCAAAAAATTATTTTGTGACATTTTGTCATTTTGTGCCATTTTGTCATTTTGTGACATTTTGTTATTTTGTGACATTTTTCATTTTGAGACATTTTGTGACATTTTATCATAACGCTAAGATTTATTCTTTGATATGGTCAAAAAGTATTATTTTGCGACATTTTGTCATTTTGTGGTATTTTGTGACATTTTATCATAACCCTAATTTTTTTTTTCTTTGATATGGCCAAAACCTTATTATTTTGCGACATTTGTCATTTTGTGACATTTTGTTATTTTGTGACATTTTGTGACATTTTATCATAACGCTTAGATTTATTCTCAGATATGTTAAAATATTATTTTGCTACATTTTGTCATTTTGTAACGTTTTGACATTTTGTGACATTTTATCATAACGCTAAGACTTATTCGTTGATATGATCAAAAATTTAATTTTTGTGACATTTTTTTCATTTTGTGACATTTTATTATAGCGCTTAGATTTATTCTTTTTTTATTTATCATTTTTGACACATTTTTGTGATATTTTATCATAACGCTTGGCTCGATTTTATGTTCGAAGTTACTTAAATTGAATTTAATCCGAACGAAAGAAATAGATTTTGAGGAGAATTGATTCTTTTTTTTCTTTGGCGATTGTCTGACATGATTTCAACCTCAACGGCCAAACTAAAAAAAAAACAAAAAAAAACAAGGCAACAGCGATGTATTTCTAAAATCTTGTAATAAAGAAATGTAATGGGCGCTGTGGTGTAATGAATGTGGTCATGGAACGTGGAATCAGAGAGGCATGTTCAAATTTCGTTAATAC
>CAHIKZ030005155.1:35000-112500 GCA_903632075.3 Acanthosepion pharaonis | reverse complement strand
TAGAAAACACAAACATAATAATCTCATCCACCTCTAGAAAAGGCTTAAAATAATGGAAACCCTAATAATAAAAAAGAAAAAGCCAACACTTAACAATATTAACTACGAACAAGGCTACAGTTTGCTAACCGTGTTCGAAAATATAACATCTCTATAACACTAAAAACATACAGATAACGTACACATTCAATTAAACTGAAAAAATAAAATCATCCTTGTAGAGCAGAAAACTCTGGGAATTATAGAACATATGGACAATTTCTACACACCCGGTGTCCCAAAAAATAAGCACTTGTTCGACCAAAAAAAAAAATTAAAGTAGTCGGTTTTAATGAGATATGCATAAATGAATGATTGCTGCCTAAATACACAAACACACACACACACACACACACACACACACACACACACACACATATATATATATATATATATATATATATATATATATATTATCCCACTATCACTACTCGGTGTTTCATGCGCAAAACCTGTCCGAATGTTCTTTTTCTCCGAGTGCTTTCGGCTATACATTTAGCCATTTTCGAGGATTAAATATTTCAACTGTTAAATAAGAAATAATTTGATGCATGTATGTATTTATATAATGTTTTCATTTTTCAAAACACGGTCAAGATACTCTGCCCATGTCCATAGTTGATACTATAAAGTGTTTTTTTTGTTTTGTTTTATTAGTAAGACAGCCATTATTTTTAGCCTTATTTTGCGTGTAGGTGATGCTATTTTAATAGTGTTGTCAACAAGTATATTACGAATAGTGTCCGGTAGGTCTCCATGAATATTTAAATTGAGCTATGGTCAGAAAGGTGTAGAGTGAGTTTGCATGTCAAACATGTTGTAGTGTGGCCGGTATAATTATTTACGAATTTTGATAGATCAGGAATACCATTCCTTAACGGGCATTTAAATTCATAAATAATATTTTAACAGTTAAAATATTTAATCCTTGAAAATGGGTAAATGTATAGCCGAAAGCGCTCGGATAAAAAGAATACTCGGACAGTTTTTATATAATTTATCATCCGAAATGAAATTATTAGATCGCATGAGAAATTGTATAAAAAAAAATAAATAAAAGCATTTTGTCTGTCGAATTCAATGAAATGTGCATGAAAGAAGCATTGCCGTCTAAATACATACGTACATATATATATAGTTAAATTCCCAGATCAATTCTGTGGACAAGACAGTTCGGTATAAAATGACAATTGGAAAAAATCTTAGATTTTGCCGACGCGTTTCGTCTTCCGACATTTTCAAGGCAAAAATGAAATCGAAATGTTTTTGTTGTTATAGTTACATTAAAAACTCCAAATTTAAAAAGATAGACGCTTCTGTCCAAGCTTTTTCCTGGTTAATGTAAATACACACACACACACACACACACACACACACACATATATATATATATATATATATATATATATATATATATATATATATATATATATATCCTATTTATTTTATTTTATCATATACCCTACATGCAAAGCACTTGGTGGCATGCTACAAGCATTTACCACTGGTGTCCCGGTGTTTCTAGTCAATGCAATTTCCAATCTTCCATGAAAACTTTGAATAGTATTAAGCCACTTTTCGGATGCTATAATTCTTCTCTTCAACGGAATTAATAAATCCTGAATTATTAAGGGTTTTCTTTTGTAAATAGCTTTCTACTACTAAGAACCCAAACAGAAAATTGTATTGTCAGGAGACCTTGTTACCCAGATCAGTAATTCTCTTCCCTCGAACTATCGATTTGTTATTTTCTGTTTTACAACTCAGGCGACACATGGAGTATTACGCAGGTGTAATATCTGCTGAAAGACATCAATAAACAGATAAAACAGAAATAAGCGCTAGAGAAAGAGATCTACTGTGAAGTTTTTTTTTTCTTCTTTTGAGTTCCAGAGAGCAGAATGTTCGCATAAATTGTCTAGCGTTATACAGAACAAAATGTTGTTTTATAACTCATTAGTTTCACTTACGACAAAGCATTTACTAAGCTTTGTCGTCCAGGCTAGTCCTACTAAGGTTTGTCGTCATTTACTAAGCTTTATCGTCCAGGCTAGTCCTACTAAGGTTTGTCGTCATTTACTAAGCTTTGTCGTCCAGGCTAGTCCTAGTAAGCTTTGTCGTCATTTACTAAGCTTTGTCGTCCAGGCTAGTCCTACTAATTCCAACTGGTTGTTTCAGTCATGTCGTCTTGAATTAAAATATTTGTATTTAGATTATTTTCCTGAAGACTGCTGTCCACTTCTTTGCTTTTATTATTACGACGTATCGACTATTGTGAATCCGTGCCTTCATCAAGTGATTATATATCAGGGTAACCTTCAGGGAATTTCAAGCTGAACTCAGAGGTAGATTAAATAAAGGGTTTCATTAGAAGGTTACACGTATCGACAAGCAACTAATTAAGGCCGGAGTGTAAAACGTTTGAGAAGGTTGGGATAATAGCTACGAAGATGATGACAATAGTCAGCGTGTACTGATAACTCTTTGTTGCAGATATGGATTCTACCAAAACTAATTCGAGAATTGTAAACTATGACAGAGCATTTACAGTTCCAGATAATAAATCTACTGGCAAGAAGTTGATTTTGCATCTGAAGAAGAATTTAAATTAAGTTTAATCAAAATGATGCAGTCAAGCACACGGAGACAATGTGTGTGCTGTCAGCAAGGCGACTCCGGAACGGAAGAGCAAACTCAGACTCCAGACTGTAAATAAGGAATAGACTACTTGAATTATTTACATTATTCGGACTGTTATCTATATCTTCATTGCCATATTCCGGATTTCTTCAGGAGATTGGAATTTCCAACCGGTCCCCTTTATTTCGTCCATCGTGGTAGATCGTTCTACTTCCACGTGCCATGCCTCTTTGGGATATTTCAGTTATTTCCCTTGACCTCAACTCTCTAAGTGTTTTTCGTACACCACTGCTGTGTTCTGGTATTGAACTCACAACTCTTTGTGTCTAGTCACTGGATCTAACCACTCGGCCATGTGAAGAAAGCCATAATGTGCAACGGCCGAAACGTTGTGAATATGGCAAAGAAGATAACCACTGGGAGGACCTTGCTGCTGACCATTGTGCGTAGAGAAGTAACCTGACTAAACAACTAATCTCAGGAGAGGAGAAACTGAACAACGCAGCAGAAGACAGGCAGATCGCATAAAAGAACGCTGAAGCATAGACAACACACAGACAATTCCCAGGTGACAAAGACTGCCACACGCTCATCACCCTGTTTAGCCACAACCTGCGATGTTTTAGAGGGTGGGTTCAAATCCATCGTCATTGATGATCGGTGGGAGGTCTATGTATGATAGCAGACACAGAAAGGAAGATACAAGAAACCCTAGAGAAGTTATTAAAGGAAAGCGAGAAGAATGGAGTTAACATCGCTTGCAATATGACAGGATCTATGATTGCGGAACAAAAGCTAAAGAGTGAAATATACGCGAATTATAAATTAGAGATAAGAAAATCAATCAAATGCAAAAATTTAGATAACTGGATTGTGTCTTAATCAAGGATTGAAAATGCGACACCAAAATCAGAAGGTGCCTTGGAATAGAGAAAGATGCCTTTCAAAGGCTAAGTAAATTAATGTTATGGTAAATCCTCTTACAGTATAATGAACTGTTCTTCTCTCATAAAAAAAACGAACTGCGAGAGTCGCAGAGTCGAGTGTAGTAGTAGACGCAGTGCTAATCTACTTATTACTAACACTATTGTTTTGTATATATCTTCAATATACTTTTTCAACCTACCTTCCAAAAGCTAAGCAAATTATTAAGAAACAGGAAAATTTCGTTAGCAAAAACGAAAATAGTATTGAAATGTTATTATTGTGGGGACTTACCTACAAATGGACTCTTCCACATCTATATAATATGGCTACCAACTCTGAGTAAAGGGAGTCACCAAGTGAGGGTCACCGAGTAGTAGCCATAGAGTGAGTGAGTGAATGAGTGAGTCAGGACACCAGTGAGAGAAAGTACTCTCCAGTCCACATTTAACTTTGTACTACGTCTCCGAGAATCTACTATTTAACCTTATATCCGAGTCCGTGTTATCTTTCTATGATTCCACACCGTAACAGTTATGTAATCTTATATGGCCGTGAACAGTCTCATTACAGCTGATAACGAGACTTGAGACAATAGGAATGTGGCTCTACAGAAGGATGCTATGAATATCATGGACTGAACATTTGAGCAACGACGAAGTTTTAAATAAAAAGGGAACAATAATGACACTTGTACTTAGAATCTGAAAGAGACAATTGAAATTTCTAGAGAATATTATGAGGAAATACGTTTTATAATATGTGATACTCACAGGACATATCAAAGGTAAGTTAAACAGGGAAAAGAGGCGGCTATCCTGGCTAACAAGAATACGTATTAGGGGAGATTGCCATAAAAAGACAAACTTTATAAAGAACTATGAAGGATGCGGACTGGAGAGCTGTCATCGTCCACGTCCTGATCGAACACGTTAAGAAGAAGAAGAAGAAGAAATATGATGAAAAAGGACAAGAAGAAAAAGAGAAAAAGAAAAAGGAGAAAAATGAAGAAAAAGAAGAAGAAAACAGAAGAAAAGAAGAAAAAGAAAATGAAAAATGAAGACAAAGAGAAAAAGAAAAATGAAAAAAGAGAAAAATGAAGAAAAGAAGAAGAAAACAGAAGAGAAGAAAAAGAAAAAAAAGGAAGAAAAAAGAAAGAAGAAGAAAAAGAAAATAAAAAATGAAGAAAAATAAGAAGAAAAAAGAAGGAGAAAGAAGAAAAAACAAGAAGAAGAAGAAGAAGAAGAAATTACTTTTCAATTTCTTCCCTCAGAAAATGACGTCTTTTCTTCATTTAAATGAGCCAATTGGACAACACTGGGAATGAAAACAACGTAATAAATAATGTCTTAAGAACATAATAAATAATGTTTAAACAATATAATGAATAAATGCAGAGATCATAATATCTCTTTTATCAAAAAAGAAAATCTGTAATTTATCTTCCAGATTCCTCGCAAAGCCGCCACTGTCAATCCATGATATTGATTTCATAAAAAATGTGCAAGAGAAAGAACTTTCTTCTCTGCAAGAAATAAACTGATAAAAAAAAAACGATAAAGATAACATTTCATAAAAAAGGCAGAAATGCTAATAGCTGTTTGTAGTTTATGGCATTCTTACGTATTTTTCTTCCGAAGCTTTTTAGACCACTGACAAAATTTTTTTTCTGTCTGATGGCTTGGAATGAGTAGACAAATAGGACAAATATACGAAATGTTTGAGTGGTTTGTAATTTGAAACATTAGTTAATTTTAATACTAAGAGTGCAGGAAAAATATTACTTGCATCTTAATTCTTCAGTTAATGGTTGTAAAAGCTCTTTTCGAGCTCCACGACTATGAAATACTTGTAGAACCTCCCCTGTTACATCGGTAAATATCTGACCTTAACAAGTTGAAGAAATATTACAATAACACTCACAAATGAATGCGGAATGTTATTTAAAGACGTAAGAGGGTACAAATGAAAACATTAAAAATTGACAAGATTTTCGTTTTCACAGGAGCAAATATTAAACGCATCAGTGCATTAACGCCTATTATACATACACTATCTTTCCCTCTTCTTATACACCCTTTTCTCACTACAAACAACCAGCATCTTCTATACACATTTCTCTTCCAACCTTCCTCTCAGTCCAAACGGAATTGCCCATTAATTATCTGAAGCAATTTCAGGTTTCAAAGCAAGTGCTAACATATTAATTGATAACTGATACAGAATTATAATATGAAATAATACTTCATCGAATAATAATACAAATTAATTCTTCTTCTCAGCCTGCGAAAGGTCTTTTGTTGGACGTAGGCCTTCTTCAGTTTCATGGGAGGCATAAGCGATTACCGTACGTCGATGACCCAGTGCCTTCTGGTAGAGACGGAATGATGAGACATGATCAACTAAAAAGTCTTTTTAATTATTCTTCTCAGCCTGCGAAAGGTCCTTTGTATAAGTAGGTCTTTTCCAGATTCATGGGAGGAATAAGCGATTACCGTACCTCGGAGGTCCAATGTGTGATGGTAGAGACGGAATGATGAGACATGATCACCAAAACGGTCTTTTTAATTCTTCTCAGCCTGCGAAAGTACCTTTGTTGGACGTAGGCCTACTCCAGATTCATGGGAGATATAAGCGATTACCGCATCTTAATGACCCAGTGTGTGATGGTAGTGACGGAGTGATGAGACATGATCAACTAAACGATCTTTTTGGTTCTTCTTCTCGGCCAGGAAAAGGTCTTTTGTTGGACGTAGGTCTTCTCTAGATTCATGGGAGGCATAAGCGATTACCGTACGTCGATAGCCCAGTGCCTTCTGGTAGAGACGGAATGATGAGACATGATCAACTAAAAGGTCTTTTTAATTATTCTTCTCAGCCTGCGAAAGGTCCTTTGTTATAAGTAGGTCTTCTCCAGATTCATGGGACGAATAAGCGATTACCGTACCTCGATGGTCCAATGTGTGATGGTAGAGACGGAATGATGAGACAGGATCACCAAAACGATCTTTTCAATTCTTCTTAGCCTGCGAAAGGTCCTTTTTTGGACATAAGACTTCTCCAGATTCATAAGCGATTAACTTTCCTCAATGGCCCAATGCGTATAGGTAGAGACAGAATGATGAGACATGTTCAACTAAACGATCTTTTTAATTCTTCATCTCAGCCTGCGAAAGGACCTTTGTTGGACGTAGGGCTTCTCCAGATTCATGGTGGCGGGAGGATAAGTGATTACCGTACCTCGATGGCCCAGTGCGTTCTGGTAGAGACGAAATGATGAGACATGATTAACTAAACGGTTTTTGTGCTTAAGTGAATGAACCTGACAGGAACTCAGCACTCCAATTTCTTACTGCAAGCTGTTATCCATTTCACTATCCAACCTTATTTCCAAACGGTCCAACATCTAGGTACTGACCAGGCTCGACGTTGCTTACCTTCGGTGATCTGACGAGGAGCGATGTTTCAACGTGATATAACCGTAACCTAATACAAATTTAAGATAATCTTATTACTAATACTAATAGTATAAATAAGCAGCTAAAGTTAAGATGAAATAAATACTGGTAAATAATCAGTACTAGGTGGCAATAACAAACAGCAAAAATTATAAGACTGCATCCAGAATTACTGTTCTAAATAAGACAAGTAAAATTAAGGATGAATAAAATGCTAAATAAATAATAAGTTTATTATTGTTGACAAGACTTCATGCAATAAACATTCACGGTAATGTGAGTAGATAGGATTGCATATCGCCCGGTTCATACTCCTTCCTATGTTTTGAACAGGAGTAGAGGTTCATTTTTCCAGTTTTGGATTGAGTTTCAGTTTTCTTCTTCTGAGGCAGGATTTCCTAAACTGGGCGATAAGCTATAGATTGTTTGGCGGGTAATGAGCATCTGAACAGAAAATTGTGGGTAATTGTAAATTTCGGTAGGCGATATAGGATTTTGGGTAATAATAAGGTATTTGAACATATACCCTTGTTCAAATTAATTAAATCAACTGTTTTCGTTTCTTTCATCATACGGTGAGTTTTAGTCACACTGGAGTGACAGGGTGTAATCGATTTCTATTTTTTACTCAGATTAGATCATTTGCAGTAGTGTGTATTAATATGAAACGATTTTCGTGGTGTATGATGAAATTTGTTTGGCTTTGAAAAATATTGCATTATCCATGATTGCATCAGATTTTCATCACACCCAGACACTATAGTCTCAACTGTCGATTAGTTGTCCTACCTCTATTGTCTGCACGTTACTCCAAGGAAGCGTACGAAAAGTGTAACACAGCACGAACACACTGGCAAGCCTTACCAGTGAGCAAATCAAAGTAATAGACTGGCCCGGAAATTCTCTTGATTTAAATCTAATTGAGAATCTGTGGTCAATCTGCAAGGGACGACTTTGTGGAATGGACATACGAAACACTAATATGTGCACTTGATCATGTTTCATTGAAAAAATATGAACAAAGGTAAATAATAACGGAATTATTCATTTTGTTTCAATTAATTTGCATGAGGGTGTATGCTACCCGAAAAAAAATATTCAAAGTGATACACGGAAAGAAGCTGTATATAAAAAACAAAAAAAAAACAAGAGGCTAATTGAGAATAAATGGGTCACAATTCTAGATAAGATATAAATATCATCCAAAACAACGAATATTTTGATAATTTTATAGTTTTTAGAAGGTCATTAACATTAAAATAGTTCTTCTGGCGAAATAACAGTTTTTCGAATATAAATCGTATAAGCGAAAACCTAGAAGAATAAGAATATTATTTGTCTATATTTCTTAGATAAGCTTACATTGTTCGGAGTGTTGTCTTCATCTTTATCGTCATGTTCACGACATTTCGGCTCTTGTAGGCTTCAGCCTTCATCAAATGATTGGGATTTTGAACCGAACCATTTTTTCGACCACTGGGGTAGATTTTTCTAGTTCCACGTGACATGCCTCTTACGTATGTCTCAATTATCACCCTTTAACTCAAACATTCCAAGTTTTTTGTTCACCACTGCCGTAGCCAGGTATTGAACTCACAACTCTTTGGTTCAAGTCACCGGATCAAACCGGTGGACGAAATAAAGGGTTAACTTCGAAATTCTAATTACCTGATGAAGGCCGGAGAATACAACGGCCGAAACATCATGAAGATGAGAATACAGATGAGGGCAACAGTCCGAACAATGTAAATAATAAAAATATTATTTGAATTTTTAATAGTTGCTATTAGTGTATATTATTTTTAATTTTATAATTATGAAGAAAAATCACATTTTTTTTGTCAACACTTACAACGCTAATCTTATTATATATACCGTACCTATGAACACTAATAGGTATGTTCTAATCCACATAAATGAACACTATTTGAAATGACGTGGGGGGGATGCTATGTAGTTCACCACTAGCAGTGGTTTACCTACATCACGACGCTGGCGAGTATTGTATTTTGTTGATGTTATAAAGATTAACATTTCATTTCCAACCTCTGTTTTGGTTACTCCCCATTCAGTAAATCTCTTTAAGTTACAATGCCTTAAATATAAAATTAATCGTTACCATATAACTAAGTTATATATGTAATTTTCAATGGTCACGTAATGCTTTTGTTTGTTCTTTAATACGGTAGTAGCAGCAATAATCGCCGTATAAGTCAGCATTATTTGTTACTTTTCATTGATAATTTTTACTAAATCATAATGTCAGTTTATGAACCAGTAACAAACTTTAACAAGTAATTTTCGTATACTTTTGAATATTTACTATAGAGGCTGGCGGTGGAGAATATTTCCATGGGAAAGTGGGCGATGACGTAAAAAAGGTTAGGAATATCTGTCCTAAATTTTTCTCATTACATTTCACTTCCAATAACCATTGATTGAACTGAAATGATTAAAAAAAAATACTTCATCTAATCCAAGATTAAAATATTTTTATTTATTTACTACTGATTCCAGAATGAGTCATCGAAGTTATGATGAGAAGAAACTGAAATTAAGATTTTAAAAATCTGACCAAAAACTAATAATAATAATAATAATAATAATAATAATGCCAAAGCTGATTATTTTGTACAAATGATTTCTTTTTTCTCATTCATAGTTTTAAATAATAAATTTAATAATGTCTTATCATTTTGGGGAAATAGAAATTTTCATATTGAAACGTATCACCCTATCTTTACCAGATGACCAGTGGAAAAATTACATGATTTCTCCAGATGAACTATCGCTACTCTATACCAGATGTTAAATCGCAACCAGAAAACAAATTGACAATTTCTTCCAGATGACCAGACGATAAATCGCTAATGTCTACCAGATGATCAAATGACCAATCATCAATTTCTACCAGATGACCAATCACCAATCCCAAGCAAATGACCAGAGGAAAAATATTCAGTCTCTATCAGATCACCAAGTACTGCCAGATAAGTCGTCCAGGAAACATAAGATTATTGGTTATTGCCAGACGATCAATATCCAATAACTATTAAATGATCAGATGACCAATCTCTAAAAAGAAAGTATAAAGAATTTCTACCAGAAGACCTGGTAACGACTACTAAATATCAAATGACCAATTAATAATCTCTAGCAGATGACCACTGACTAACTTCAACCAGGTTACCAGATAAACAGTTGTTAATCTCTACCAGATTATCAATGATCAATCTCTGTTGGATGAAGAGAACTAGTTGTCGAAAATATGAATAAAACTTAGCGGATTATAGAAAACGCTTGAAAAAACTCCGACATTCCAAACGGTGGAATCTAAGCCATGAAAAATTCGAATCCATCTCGACAAGAGCATAACTAAAATCACCACGAATACTGAAAAGAATGATGTTGTAATTGTTACGGTTTTTTGGGTATATATACTTGTAACTAGTGAGCGAGTCAGAATGACTTATTTCCCTTTATAGTCGACCAATGGAAGGTTGACCAATTAGAAGCCGCACAACACTGTATTCATCGTGTATAAAGGCGGCCATCTTGTTTCGTCTACCGGAAGGACCAAAGGCGACCAGGAGAAGGATGAACTACACTCTGCTGTGATATCCACTGCGAACCTAAAGTACGCTTTCCTACTGTCTCCGAAATATTCACTGCCAACCCCTAGATTCAATACTCAAGGACGACCGTCATGGAAATGTCTAACAGTAATGGCGGGACACGTTCTCACAAACAGCTTTTATTCTTGTAAAATCTCGATGAGAAGATTTACAAAACCATTTAGCGGTAAACTATTCGATAACCTCGATAAAAAAAAATCTGGATTTTAATTTAACCCATCCGCCATATCATGAAAACCGTATCATGTCAACGTCCAATCGAGAGTAATCGATCGGTCGATCTATCGATGCGTGGATAAGTAAAGAGATAAACAAAAAGAGAAACCTTTTATAGACGCAATACTATTAGCCTAGTGCACCTTTGTGTACAAGGTCGTTTGTTTAAGCACTTAGCCATCTTGTTTCCAGTAGATCATCTGGTTAGCAAATCGAATTAAAAAAAAAAAACATGCATTAACTCCATCACTAATGGAACGGTACAGTATTTTATTAAGGCGATCGATTGAACGAAATCTCTTCAGATGAACCGGTTAGTACAGCCAATCAGCGACTTCGAATCAAATATTTACATTAAATATTATACACTGATCCTTTCAGGACTGTTTCCACGTTTCTTTGTTTAGTTGTTATGCTTCTTGATCCTTGTTATGAATAATCAGGAGTGGTCTCCCCTTGTTTTGTTACTCTCCTCTTTGAAAGAGCTATTTCTGTTTACTGGGACTATAAAAGAACACTATACGCGAACCTTGTATTCTAAGTTGAATAAAGCTTTCTTAAACCCTGCAGCTGAGTACATTTGTCATTGCAAACCTCCTCGGCGATCTTTAATAAATCGGTAAACTTATGGAAATGATGAAAGAGGAAAGTATTTGATTATTGTCTATAATTTTGAGAAGAGTCATTAATACAACAGACATGTTTGGATATGTGAACTCGCCGTTCGTGTAGGTTAGGAGCCTACAAGTCACATCCGACCCGCGAAGGATTCTTGTCCGACACGCAAACGTAACACCTGGACACTAATTATCTAATTTATTTGTGGAGCAAGTGGTAGAGAAATATCGGTGAGAGGTAATCGACTTACAATGCAAAATGTTTGAAACCAAAATTTAATTCCGAATCCACTGCAGACTTTTATAAGAAATATGTTTTGCCTCGCACAAAATATAAATGCCTATTAAATAATGCAAGAATGATGGTATAATTATTTGGAAGTACATATCCTTGGTGAACAACTTTTTTTTTTTTAAAATGAAACCTACTATAAGTCGTTTCAGAACAAGGTTATTAGATGTCACCCTGAATGATTTTTTTAAAATTGTCACCGACATTTATTTCACCTTGAGAAGTTATCAAACAACAAGCAGAAACAAGTATCCCATTAAATAATTTTCCATTTATAAATGTATTTCGTTTATAGTGAGGAATTTGGATTTTTTATTAACTGCGTTAATTGCTATCCTGCTATTCTTGCAGTAAAATAAGGAAACTTGTTTAATTGACATAACATTAACTTCTTTTTTCTCTAAACCTCCTGACCAAAGTAGCTTTCTGGAGAGAGAGCTGTCTAAGGTCGAGACAATTTATTACAGTACATTTGATGTTATGACTCTCTTTCGAAACCCTGCATAGCTTTCTGATGCGCGTTTTCGAAATGTTTGCCGACACCTGGTGTAGGTGATGTTTGTAGCATAGCTTTTCAGCTGACCTATTTTCTACTTTCTTCAGGTGTACAATTCAGAAAGAGATTTAAAAGAAAGTTATTCTAAATTTATTTCTACTTATTTAAACTGATTATATTTATTTCTATTTAATTATTTAGATATAATAAATTAAATTTAATAGAATAATTAATTTAATAAATGACATAAATAAATAAAATGTCTATTAGACGCACAAACACGCGCACACATACGTATATATATATATATATATATATATGTACATATATATATATGTGTGTGTGTGTGTGTGTGTGTGTGTGTGTGTGTGTGTGTGTATGTATGTATTAAGTAAAAAAAGACAATAGGAGAACTGTAGTTTTTTACCGACACGTTTCCTTCAATATGGACTTATTCAAGGCAAAAACGAAATGACATTTTATAACGACATTTTGTTTTTTATAAATACTTTTGTTTCAATGAATTCATTTCTTTTATTTTGCCTTGATAAAGATCACACTGGGAGAAATGCATCGGCTAAAACTACAGTTTTCCTTTTGTCTTTTTTAGTTCAATTATATACATAGTCTTTTTTTCAGGTTAATTCTGATATATATATATATATATATATATATATATATATATATATATCGACTCTCCTGTCGAATTCGACGTATGAAGAACAAGCAGATCAATTCTCAGGAAACCGACAGCCCGACAACACAACATGAGATTTGATTATAGTGATGAAGTTTTCGTGCAGGACCGAATACAAGGACCTGGTGCACTACGTGCCACAAGGTCCCCAAACGACCCTCTGCAGGTTTTGAATTCAGAGTTGTCCTTCTCTTAGATCAGTTGCCATCCAAGGCTATAGAACCCAGTCTGTCCTGCTATTTACCATAGCTGGTGGGGGAGAATAAGAGGATTCACACTTTTTCAAAGGGTAAGTGAATGTAATGGATTCGACTGGAATTCGAACTCGGCTCTCCGATTCCTCAATCCAAGCCGCTATCCAACACTCCTCCTATATTATCATCTGAATCTCGAAAAGACAAACTAAAAATATGATACACTTGCACACTTAAGTTTACACACAAACGCTGCTAGACAAGATAAATGAACGTGTTGTCTGCTTAACAAACTATAAACAACACAAAAAATTAACAATACCAGATTTTTCTAATCATTTTTATTCTACATTTGTCATTCTCTGATAATAATGGAGAGACATATTAGATTCATAAACGTTATGTATTTGTTCCTGAGCCTATCATTAATAGATTAAATATTATAAATTAAATTTGTCATATTTATTTAAATTTGTTACAATCTATTTATTTCAATTTATTTATTTTCCAATTAATTCTACTGATATCTAAATGCGTTTCTATTGATAAATGAATTACGTCCGAAATATTGTCGCTAACATGATAACTAAATCAGTTGTTATATTATTTCAATATAACAAACACGTCGTTTCGGCAATGCAACTTTAATATTTTATACATTACAAATGATTAAACGTGTCTTATTTTTCAGTTGAGATGATAATTTATTCATCTCCGGATTTCTTCAATTTCCGACTATCCGTTTTTGAAAGAGCGTGCGGCCATGGGCCTTCACCGAACATAGATCTTCCATTCTCGTCTGCAATATTTGAAAGAGATTGATATCTTTTTTTCTGGTGTGGGTGCACACACACACACACACATATATATATATATATATATATATATATATATATATATATATATATATATATATGAAGGAATATACTCTTACGGTGTGCTATATTTATGGGATAAAATGCTCAATATCAGAGATAGAGCGTGTGTAAATATAAAAGTGAACATTGAAGTCAACACTTTGGGGCGACAGGCTGTTTCATGCTAGACGCAATCGTCAGGCTACGAGTGTTGTTTTTTTTTCACCCGGCTATTTATATATATATATACGGTCAGTGGTGCATTGTGGGCAGTCCATTTTGGCGGTTATTTTGCCGGAAGTCGTTTATTTGTTTATTTTTTTATTTATTTGGGTTGGATTATTTTGCTTGTTTTTATTTATTTCTAATTTTTATGTCTTATCTTATATCTTTATTTATTTATTTTAATCGGTATTTTATGAACATAGTATATATATATATATATATATATATATATATATATGTGTGTGCGTGTGTGTGTGTATGTGTGCACGCGTGTTTATGTGTGTGTGTGTCTGTGTGTGTGTGTGTGTATGTGTGCACGCGTGTTTATGTGTGTGTGTGCAATAAGTTTCTTTGTAACGTCTGAAACCCAGGTGTAGCTGGGCTTATCAAGACCTGATTCGACCTCGTTTACGGGGTTACATCAGGTCAAACCTATACCAGGTCTCTCTGAAGGACACTGAATGCAAAGTATATATTCCGACTTGATCTTGGACGGTAGAAAGAGTAGAAAAGACAAAAAAAACATATAATGTTACCCCTATCTTTGTATCTCAAGGATTCCATATTTCTGTTTTGCTTCCTGATTAAAGAAGAAAACTTTTGGTTTTTAGACATTAACTGATTTCATCTTGCCACATTGTTTTAGGCGAATAATTGTGATGGAATCCATACTTAAACCATGTTTTTAGTTTCCTTTTTTTCGGCTATTTTAATCGACTTCACGCAAGTAAGACATTAAAGCCGGAAAGATACAAGGGATTTACTTGGTGCGAAATATATTTATGAACAGAAACACTAGTAATGAACGGAAAGAGAAAAGAGTAATGCGTAGGAGGACAGTAGATAGAGATTGAGATTGCATTTAAATTTTTGGAGATTAGATTTGGCTGGAAAACATGGAGCCGTAAAGTCCACAAGCTGGAAGTGCGAGAAAATAAACTGTTAGCATTGAAAATAAGGCTACGTCTAGACAGCGCAGCTGTAAATTAATAAGATCTCCATGACAGTCTAGTACTGTGCTTAAATTCCAAAAGTTTAGAAACAATAAAAAAGAGCGATATTTATTTGTAAAAAAATTACAAAACGTGGCACAATGCCAAAATGAGGGAAGGAGAAAAGGACAGTCTTCTTCTGTCTTAAATTCTAACTTAGCTAGCTACAATCACGAACCCAAACCTATCACAGTATTCCAAAACAACGCATTCTTACCATTCTTATTTCACCCACCATAATACCGCAATGTCTCTCTCTATTAAAGTCCTAACTAGACACAATATGTACCATTCATTCTCTGTAACCGGGGAGGGGGAGGAATGAAACATCACTTTAAAAAATCATATCGAAGAATGATATTTATTTCTGCTATGTACAGAAAATGTGGCACAAGGCCAAAAATGGGGATTGGGGAAAAGGACGGTCTTCTTCTCTCTTAATATTAAAATTAGCTAGCTGAAACTGACCGAAACATAGAAAAATATATTCCTAATATCAAAACAACACGTTCTTACGTACCATTCTTACTACATTCACCATAATACCTCATTGTCTCTATGAAAATCCTAACTAGACCCCATATGTACAATTCATTGTCTGTGGGGGGAGGGGAATAAAACAACAATTTAAAAACTAGCCCCAATGAGTATTTACAATATGAAAACACAACTATTTACAATAAACCAAATAACATAATCATAGCGAGGAGTTCATCCGAACAATTACCATGAAAATGTTTATAGAAAAGACACAGAGAGGCGACCTTACGGGAAAGTGACTGAAGCCGAGCAGCTAGACCAGGACCCATAATACTGAATATTGCTGATTCTTCTTTGGATGTTATCAAGGAGCTAAAGGTAAATATCAGGGCACCTGGCCATATGTGACAGCAGTATTCTTAGTATAGCCGAATGGTATACGTATAGGTATGGATGATAGATTCTAGAGAGCAAAATTGTCTTGCACAATATAGGGCAATAATCTATTGTACATCAATTTGAAAACACGATAAAACACAATTCTGTCACCAGAATGAAAGGGGGACAACTCATATCGAGTTATGCTTATAAAACCCAGGTTGTTTGTGTGTGTGTGTGAGTTCGTTCATATATTTCCTACATTTTTCAACCGATTTCAACAAAACTTCACTTTTTTGGGCAGGTAGTGTTTCTTATTGTCTTGCACACTTTTTTCTTTATTTTTACATTCAGAACGCTTAAAAAATTCTATTTACAAGACAATTGTTTATAATAAAATTCTATTCAATCGATAGACTCATAACGATTGAAAACAATGTTTTTCTTTGAGTTTGGATTTGACCACTTCATAAAAAAAAACCCAAACAAACAAAAAAAAAAAAACTAATTAAGACATGCGACACGCATGTCTTAATTAGTCAACCTTAAACAATAATCTTTGTCAATTTTATTTTTTAGTCTTTATGATGTTCGATACTTGATCTATCTCTTACTGTTACATCCCCGGGCAACGCCGGGCGCTCCTGCTAGTGTGTATTAAAAGTTACAAAGAATAAAAGGCAGGGAGTTTTGGAGAGCCATGATCCAGTGAAGAGACTCGACGCATAGAAGCAGTATTTTCAACCAGCTAGCTTTGGATTTTCTCAATTTCCCTCTGATTCCAAGGGACCCGTTTCTCGAAGAAAATCATTGAAAACTACAGGAGGGTCCGAAAGTCTTGTGACCATCACCCTCTCTTACAAATTGCAGGAAATCATGTCAGCCGTCTGGAATAGGAAATTATATTGTGCAGGATTGGCAAGACTTTTAGACCGCCCTGTATTTCTGTGTATTTGCCTATCGTTATTTCTGTGGCTAAAGTTCGAAGGGCCTCTGTTCTTTAGTTCCACCAGTTCAGACGTACATCGAAAACCAACCGTGCACCATACACGTTCACTGTCATTTCCTCCGTTTTTCAAAGGAAATTACGCTCAGACAATTTTTTTTCCACACGAACCGTACTTTGAGGAACAGACTCCGGTGTGGAAGCTCTCCTGGGAACAATCCTAAACTAAAACCTCAATCATTAGCTATTATCATTAAAAATCCCCACTTTTTACTACAACCTCTTTAATTATATTACTCAATTTAAAAATGACATCCAGTAATGCTTAAACTTGTATGGTTCTCGTACAGAATATTATAATATTGTGAAAAATTCATATATATATATTTAACGTTGTTATTTATAGATACAAGTATTTAAGCAAATGCTCTGTTTATGATAAACAGTATTAAATAACATTTACCGGCCTGAATGTCCGAGAAATTTTTATAGAAAATATTCGCCCTTTGACAGGATTCGAACCTGCATCCTATACGGAACCGTCATTTACGCTGACGTGCCTTAACCGACTCGGCCACAAAATGACGGTTCCGTATAGGATGCAGGTTCGAATCCTGTCAAAGGACGAATATTTTCTATGAAAATTTCTCGGACATACAGGCCGGTGAATGTTAATTAATACTGTTTATTATAAACAGAGCATTTAATTAAATACTTGTATCTATAAAAAAGAACGTTAAACATAAAAATGTCTTTAATAAATAAATTGTCGGACTTTGTCCATTTATATATATATATATAGATAGATAGATAGATAGATAGTGACTACTGAGAGATAGTGATCATTATATATATATATATATATATATATATATATATAGAAAGAGAGAGAGAGAGAGAGAGAGAGAGAGAGAGAGAGAGAGATACGAAATGTAACAGCAAAATTCTCCTAAACGTGTAAAAGCCATCCCGCAAAATGTTTAATATGTAAAAAAACCACTAAACCAATTGAGTTTCTTCTTTCCGGGTTTTCAAATTAGACGTTTAGCCATCTTGATACCATATTTCGTAAGAAAAAGTACAGGTTAAAACAAAATACAGTGTAACCCGGATATAAGAGAGTTGTCGGGACCGGAGAAGAAGTCTCTTATATCCGGGTTTCTCTTATATCCGGGTTTGGTCTATTTTGTATACATTAACAGAGGTTCTAATTTGGGACCAGAGAAAATCTCTCTTATATCCGGGTTTCTCTTATATCTGGGTCTCTTATATCCGGGTTACACTGTAATTAAAAAAGATGGCACTTTGTGAGTAGCAATTCATAGTTATCTTCCTTTGAGAAGCTTTTTTCGCTTTTTTGTCGTTCTGAGCGAACGAGACTACATATCATTTTAAATGCATATAACTGAGATATTCAACGTATCTTCGGGACACCTTCATTCAATATCAATTATGAAAAAGTAGTGTTCAAATGTTGCATAATGACGGGCTATTAATATGATACTTTTATTATTATACAACACTGTAACCTGTGGAATTTTTAAAGATACCGGAATATACGTTTCTCGCCTTAATTAAAAGTGACAATCATTTGGTTACGCGCATCTCTGCCTGTTTTAAGTAACAGCTATTCCAGCTACCTCATTATGTGCAAAATATGCATAGAAGCTAATTCACGGCACTGTGCCTAAAGTAATTAATTTACATGTTTATGAATGATTGTTATGGAAAGAAAATATAGGACGATTTATTGAATATATTAAGATAGTAACAAAATCAAAATAGATATATACTTTAATATTTGATTGGGTTGAGTTACATTTATCTATTAATATCATATGAAATAAATTCAATGCATTCATCATTCATCTAACACACCTATTTAATATCTCTTTATTTACCTATATTTACACACACACAAATATAGATATAAATACATTTTTATATATACAGTAGATATAAACGATAATGATATAGAAATCAGGGCTATCTCTTTCTCTCTCTCTCTCTCTGTATATATATATATATATATATATAATGAAACGACAATTATGTTTATATATTTTCTGTTTACAAATATGTAAGTAAATGCTCTGTTTATAATAAACAGTATTAACTACATTTACCGGTCTGAATGTCCGAGAAATTTCTAAGAAAATATATGTCCTCCGACAGGAATTGAATCTTTTTCCTACACGGAACTGTCAAAGAACCCGATCTGCTATACAATTTAGATAAAGTAATTTGATTTTGGTAATCAGACGCTTCCTCTGTAGCTAATTATAACGGTTTGGTGTGGTATATATATATATATATATATATATATATATATATATGATTTAACATGTATCTCCATATCTATAATAGATAGTTTAACATCTGTCTTTACACACACATATATATATTATATATAAATATATTATATATAAATATACATCATGTACATATAGTTAAGTATATAGGAATCAGCAGTACATATATATGGATGTGCTTGTGTGTGTATTTTTACGTTTGTTATGGGGTACACATATATATGTTTGTGTGTGTATGTGTCTGTGTGTGTGTGTGTGAATAAAAGTGGAAAAACTATTGTTAGGCGACGCATTTCGTCGTCTAAGTGACATTTGCTTCGATTTAGTTCCTCAGAAGTCGAAATCCGTCGGCTAACAATAGTTTTTCCTCTTGTCTTATTAGTTTGTTCCTTATATATATATATATATATATATATATATGTGTGTGTGTGTGTGTGTGTGTGTGTGTGTGTGTGCGCGCGTGTGTGTGTGTCTGATTAAATAAATTACAAATATTATGTCTACTTAATGTTAGCATAATCCTTTCACATTCACGAATATTTTTCCCTGTATTGCAAGCAGATGATACAAGAAATGCACTGAATATTGAAAATCACTTTAATTTCCCAAGTACTTTCCATCCCTTTCTGAGATCATCATCAGTTAGAAAACTACAGTTTTCCTATTCTTTTTCTTTTATAATTATATATATATATATATATATATATATATATATATATATATATATATGTGTGTGTGTGTGTGTGTGTGTGTGTGTGTTTGCTTAGTAGACATTTTATTTAAATGTGTTATTTATATATACTTCCTCTGTAGCTATATATATATATGTGTGTGTGTGTGTTTGTGTGTGTGTTTGTGTCGGTGTGTATACAAGAAAAAAGACAATAGGAAAAACTGTAGCTTTAGCCGATGCGTTTCGTACCAATGAATTTATTGAAATAAAGTATCTATAAGCAACAAAGAAAATGTCGTTAGCAACAAGAAGAATTTAGAAAAGTTAGGATGTCAGCCATGATGCATTTGTTTTTTATTAATATTTTTTCATCTTAATTTGAATTACTTTTCATCGCAACAATCCAGACCTTCATTCCACAGTCGTTAGCAAACAAGCCTGTTATCTGTTATCATGAATTTATATAAAAGAAATTTTATTAATTATTATAAATTTTTAATGATATTTTTTTTATCTTAATTTAAGCTTAACTTCATCGCTACTGTACAAACAAATTTATTGAAATAAAGTATCTATAAGCAACAAACAAAATGTCGTTAGCAACAAGAAGAATTTAGAAACGTTATTGTATATTCATATAGTCAACTGATAAATTATGTCAGTCACTTTATGTTTGAAGGGAATATTTTCGCGTGTAGAAATATTGTTTGTATTGTTCTATTTGTGGATTCAACCATTTTATTTTGGTTTCTTGATATATTTGTTGGATAATTCGCACTGCATGAAAGGCGTCGACTATAAAATTAAACTTTTCCTATTTTTTTAATCCTTTATGCGTATTGTTTTTTTTTTTCTACAGGTTAATTCTGAAAAATCTTTACATATATATATATATATATATATATATATATATATATATATATATATATATATATATATACATTATCTTCTAATCGGTGGATCTATACAAGTGTGTGTTTTATAATTAAATGGACTAATCCACTATATTACCAGTATCTTATAACAATTAATATTAAAAATTTAAAACGGTCAGTTTTCAATTTGTGGTGACGATCGCCAAGTGTGTGAAACTCAGAGTTGCCCCCAAAGGAAAAATATGCATTTATTTGTAGTATGAATTTTAGTTCTCCTATTTTAAGTTGAAAATTATCTTGTTAGCATAAGCCCACCGTATGCATCGTTTCATACATATAATTAATTATACTATATCATATTATATGTGTGCGCGTTTGTACATGTGTTATCTATCTATCTATCTATCTATCTATCTATCTATCTATCTATCTATCTATATATATATATATATATATATATATATATATATAAGGCATGATGCGTGTGTGTGTGTGTGTAACGAATGCACAGTCTTAATTTTCGACGGATTTGCACCAAAATTTACATGCACATGCTCCAAGTTAGCGAAAAAGCCAAGACCGACTTTGCATTTCCCAACTCCCATCGACAGTGGAAATATTCGATTTTTTCATGCTTCTACGGCAGTTTTCATGTAGTTTGCGGCCATTTTCTACTGGCCAGAGTGAGAGCAAATAGCTGCCTGCCACGAATAGGCAGGAAGATTCTATTGGCCAGCGTGAGAGCCAACAGCTGACTGACGAACTAGCATGCTAGCATGCAAAAAAAAAATCGATAGCTGCATTCGTCACAAGTGAGAAAATTTTAAATCATTATGGCACTTTACTCCAATTGGCTCATTCGCTTGCTTAAACTCAACATTGATTCTGATTCCGCAGAACTGGGTTGTGTGTGAAAAAGTATTTGTTGTTAACATTCTTTTTTCATTCGGTTTTTCCAGTTACGAGTTCTTTTTTAAAGCTGATCGTTTTGTGTTCATTTTGTTTAGTTCTTTTTTCGTAACAGATTTAATGTTTAGTATAGAGCTTAGAAAAAATTCGCAGCGTGAGATAGGCAAGAAGTAAGGCATGTAGCAACATCAGCACGGCAGAGGGCACTCCTTTAAAGGCAAGGAAGGGCAAATATATTTTAAGTCAAGTGATAGCGATTGCTGTATGAGTCGTACGATTTTTGAATCAAGCACGGGCAACGCCGGGCTATGCTGCTAGTATATATATATACAATGCGATGGGGAAATTGTCGCCATTTTATATTTTCATTTCGCGCATTGTTTCCTTTTGCTTGGCATTGGCACCGTAAGCTTCAATACCAGGGTATCACAGTGTTTGGGTGTCAATCTAACGATGGTGCAGAGGATTCGGAAACTGATGGATGATATATCCAGTGAACATCGTTATGTTTGCGGCGATCACTAGTGATGCTGGCGTTATGCCTCTATACACCTTCCCACGGCAGCCCGAAACTCAACAGAGAGGCCTACATCAAGCGGCTTGAGGAGGCAGTGCTACTATGTGTCAAGAGGATGTCTTTCTGGAAATCTCTGGCCAGAAGATTCTGCATCATCATCAAGCAGGAGAACCTAGTTCTGGCTGTCAGACAATTTCGGCGACCTCATCACTGCTTCCATCTTTCCAACTAACTCCCCAGTTTGCAACCTTCTTGATTATTATTTGTCGGCCTCGGTTAAGAGAGGGACGAACAAAACTCCTTTAAAAGCAGATGAACTGAAGGCAAGCATTATGGCAACATTTACCAATTTAAAGAATTAAACTGACCAGAAGAGATGCAGGAGAATCCGAAGTCGTCTGGAGACCTTGATTGAAACCAGTGGCGATTTTATTGAATAAATTTACTCTTTATTATTTAAAGATATTTTTGTGTAATTATGGTAAATATATCTGTTGAAGTGAGATCTCAGCGTTATTTTCCTTTTGCATAATTTATACAATTTATTCACCACAACTAATATATATATATATATATATATATATATATATATATATATATATATATATATATATATATATATATTACATATTTACGGCATGTAGTAACATAACAGAATTCCATCTATAATGATTGAGCTAAAATTTATAATTAAAATAAATATAAATTTTGCTCCTTACTGGCAATATATATTTATTATTAGTGTATATATATATATATATATATATATATGTGTGTGTGTGTGTGTGTGTGTGTGTGTATGTATGTATAGGTTGCGATGAATAAACTGTTGTCTAAATTATGCAAAAATTAAAATAACACTTGCGTCTCACTTCATATATATATATATATATATATATATATTATGAAATGGACAAAGCCCGACAATTATTTTAAGTCATTTTTATGCTTATGCATACTTTTTATAGATGCAAATATTTACGTAAATGCTCTGTTTATAATAAACAGTATAAAGCAACATTTACCGGCCTGAATATCCGAGAAATTTTCATAGAAAATATTCGTCCTCCGACATGAATCGAACATACGTCAGGCTATATGACAGTTCCGTATGGGATACAGATTTGATTCCTCTCTTTGCTAAATACGGTTTTACTTATTGTTGTCGATATTTAGGACAATTTCCTTGGTTCAAATTTTACGTTCTTGGAATCAATTACTACGCCCTAAAATTAATTGCACATCTCCAACCAGCACAACGAACACGCTAGAATTTCGACAAATCCGGAAAAAATAACCTAACACACTATTAGGTTGGTGCAAAAATAATGACGTAAGAATGTCGTGTTTTGACGTAGAAAAGTACGTCAAAAAACGACATTATTACGTCATTATTTTTGCACCAACCTAATATATCAAATAAAATGTATAAAAAAAAGTAAACGGCTACACAGTCCAACATCAATAAAATGTTATCAAAATAAGGAACAAACACACGACATAATTTTTCTTTAGCATTTCACCTCAAGCAAGGCGGGAAGCCACTAGCACGCAAGAAGTTACAGAGAGTTGGAGCGA
This sequence comes from Acanthosepion pharaonis, assembly GCA_903632075.3. Classification (NCBI taxonomy): domain Eukaryota; kingdom Metazoa; phylum Mollusca; class Cephalopoda; order Sepiida; family Sepiidae; genus Acanthosepion; species Acanthosepion pharaonis. The sequence goes on along the minus strand of CAHIKZ030005155.1, from coordinate 88,550 downwards.
GAGCAAATAGGAGCGATAGAGGAAAGGATGAAGTGTAGGATAGGGGATAGATTGACGATAAAATGAGCTTGGCACTGATACAGGTTTTTTCTAATACATCATCATTTTTCAAATATCGCTTTTTGAACCATCACCTGATAGAACGTGTTATCGTTTTTTTATTTTATTTTAATGAAATATATGTTTTGTTCCATCTCAGGTCAGCAATCAATGTGAGACTGAGCAGTCGCAAAGAGATGCTCTCGTAGAATGTCTGACGCTCAACTCCACGGGAGCACCTCTTTGCGACTGCTCGGACTCACATTGACTGCTGAACTGAGATGGAACAAATACACTGAGAAAAGTTGGCTTCCTGTGCGGCGCCAGGTAGTTTTTCTCGCCGGAGTCGATCTTTCAAATCTACAAATCAACCATTCGCCCTTGCATGGAGTATTGCTGTCATATATGGCCTGGTGCCTCTTTCTGTTTGTCTCAAGTTCCTTGATAAAATCCAGAGACGGATATACAATGTAATTGGCCCTGATCTAGCATCTCGTCTGCAGTCGCTCTCTCACAGACATGCCGTCGCCTCCATCTCTCTTTTTTTACAAATACTTTCATGGTAACAGCTCCGATGAGCAGCTTTCGCTGGTTCCCAGACTTCATGAATTTAAGCGTTCTACTAGTCTGGTATCTCGCTCTCACCCTTTCACTGTCGAACTGTTATATGTAGCCCTCTGTTCTACTCCAAGAGCTTTATGTCTCGTACTTCTCGCCTGTGGAACTCCCTCCCCTTTTCCTGTATCCCTGATAGCTATAATCTCCAACTATTCAAATGTAATGTCAATCGACGTCTCCAGATGCCCTGATCTATCCCCTATCCTTCTCTTCATCCTTCCTCTATCACTCCTATTCGTTCTCACTTCAACTTTCTGTAACCCCTGGCGTGCTAATGGTTTCCCGCCTTGCTTGGGGTGAAACGCTCAAAAAAAAAAAAAAAAAGAAAGAAGAACAGACCAAAAAATATTACACAGCAAACATTATATGTGTTACAAATAATCAAGAGTGGTCTCCCCTTGTTTTGTTCCTCTTCACTTTGTGTGAACTATTTCTGTTTACTGGGACTATAAAAGAACACTGTACGCGAACCTTCTATTCTCAGTTGAATAAAACTTTCTTAAAATCTACACTTCCATACTTTTGTCATTACAATATGCAAGAAAAAAGTAGGCAAAGCCATGGTACTAAGGCAAAAATGGTCACAAACTAAGAATGCTTTTAACGCACAAAAGGGATACTTAGAATATTGCTGCCATATATGGTCTGGTACTCCATCTATTTACCTTAAACTCCTTGATAAGAATCAGCCATATTATTAGTCGTGATCTAGCCGCTCTGCTTTAGTCACTCTCCAACCGTTGCAAAATAAGATTGCAACCTAAATTCCACACATCATGTTTAATGTACTAGTGAGATACTTAAGATTGTAATATAGCTGACGACTTCATAATTCCGCTTATCTAACAACTTTTATAAACTTAATTACCTTCAAAATTGCTATTAAAATATGATCAGAACATAAGCTGATCAAATGGAAAACAAAAAATGACAAAATTGAATTTTTGGAACGGATAAGGATTCATCGATTGATTTGTGTTTTACAACTTATCAACCTTTTGCAGGTTATTTAAAGTCAGATATATTTCTTTTTAGATTCTAAATATTTGGAAAAAGTAATGATTTACTCATACATATCTTACTAATTAACCCATAGATGGTGGATTCATACCTTTCTCAAGTGTATTTGCGTGTAAGTGATTATACAGAACCTTAAAGCGAATGGAACTCGGCTCTAGACCGGATAAAAGGAAAGAAAACTTAGTTTAACACACTGAGCGCATATTAAAGGCGACCGAACTGGGGAAACGGTGAGCAACCTACTTAACGAAACGTTCTTTGAGTGAATAGATTGTAGAACAAAAAAAAAGAGGCCTGTTAAAGCAGCAGGAGTTACTTAGAGTAGGACATATAGGAAGACTAGCAGTAGAGCCCGGGAATGTAACAGTAAGAGATCATAAAGATCATAAAGACTGAAAAATAAAATTAACAAAGATTATTGTTTAAGGTTGACGGACACGCATGTCTTAATTAGTTTTTTTGTTGTTTTTTGTTTTGTTTTTTTTGTTGTTGTTTTTTTTACGAATTGGTCAAACCCAAACTCAAACAAAAACATTGTTTTCAATCGTTATGAGTCTACCGATTGAATAGAATTTTATTATAAACAATTGTCTTGTAAATGGAATTTTTAAAGCATTCTGAATGTAAAAATAAAGAAAAAAGTGTGCAAGACAATAAGAAACACTACCCGCCAAAAAAAATGTGAAGTTTTGTTGAAATCGAAAAATGTAGGAAATCCGATCCCATATATAAACGAACACACACACACACACACTCACAAACAACCTGGGTTTTATAATAAGTATAACTTGAAATGAGATTTCCCGCTTTCATTTGCGCGACAGCGATGCCTCTTAATCGTGTTTTCAAATTGATTTCGTGCAAAAACAATTGTGTTTTTCCAAATTTAGCGCTGTCAGAACCACCGCAACGTAATTTTACGCAGTCCTGTGAAGTTTTGTTGAGATCGGTTGAAAAATGCAGGAAATCCGATCCAATATATAAACGAACAAACACACACACAACCTGGGTTTTATAATAAGTATGATGCGGAGAGGCATGGATGCTCATTCCCTGAAAGTATGTAGCATATGAAAGAAAAGTATAATTGCATATTTTAATAGTGTGCCGTTCATTAAAAGAGAATTCTTTTACAATTCCTTTCGTGACAAAATGTACCATTTTTCTTTACACCTGACACCGGCACGGACTACAGCAATTTGTTTGGAAGCCATTACTAAAGATAAAATTATAAACAAATTGAACGTGATGCTTTAGAAAATCGATGTATGATTAACGCGCGCCGATGTCTACACAATTATGAGATGTCTTCCCAACAAACGTCAGTTGTGGCTAGTCTGTGACTACTTTGAAAACAACGGGAAATTTAATGATCTGCTAGTTATTTAGCGTCGGATTAAGTATCAGATCATTAATCATCGGAAAATCGATTTCATACCTGTATTAATTCTCTTTTTCTGCTGATTTTCTAAATTTGACTCTTTGCTTTAATAAATGCATTAAACGAAACCCTGTACTTGTATATTTTTGTCTTATTCAGATTTATGTATTAACTAGCACCAATACCCAGCTAGCCGATCAGAAAAAAGCGTTCAATTAGAATAGGGCAAAAACAGCATCATGTTTAGATGTAACACAGTCTATCTTCTTCAATTACTTTCAAGTACTTTCATTAAAAAACATTTTGAATCAATGCAGTTACTGATATAAGAGAAGTAGTCTGTATTTATTGAATCGAAATTAGCCGAGGACAAGGAGTAAAACAGGCAACATGAAGACCTACTTCAGACCACAATTAATTTGAAGATTTTGAAATTCAATTTTTCAATGTGCTACCAGGGATGTAAAGAAAGGATATGTTTATAAAACATTTTTGTTACATTCGATGAAAATTGGTTGAAATATCAACAAAAAAGAAACCAGTAAAAATCGTCATTTTTCGCTATGTACACGTATTTTCACTATATGGGTGGTCTCAGTTATTAAGTTAAATGACTGTTAAACAATCAAGTCATTGTTGGCTACAATTGAGTGAAATGTGTATTAGATCGCTTGAAAATTGAGGGAGCTTTTAGTTTAAAATTTGTGTTTAAATCAATTTGTGTTGAAATCGATATTTTGGTTTTTCGCGGTTTTTCGCTAAACGCAAAGTAATAGAAATAAAAATGAGGTATTGTTGAGCTCGTCATGATGTAAGTAACCTACATACCGAGTTTGAACGAAATTGGAGGAAAAAAGTTGAATTTAGCGATTTTTGATCGGCTTTAACGATTATTGATTTTTTTTAAAAATATCGATTTTTTACGCTAAGATGCAATCTCTTATATTGTATAATGTATGTGACAAGTTTAGTCAAAATCGGTTGGATGGATCTCGAGTGAAAAGGTATCACACAAACAGACAGACAAACACACAGACATCCTTTGTTTTATATATATATATATAGATATACGTTATGATCGTGCAACACCAATGCAAGAAACGTGCAATGATCAGTAGAAGCGGAAAAGGAAAAGCAATTTGCGGTTTTGTGACTGAGAATTCTTGCTACATTTGTATATTTTAGTTTCTTCGGAAAAATAATATCCAACTTTAGAATAAACATTTTAATTATGTTCGAAAATATTATTATAAAAGTTGCGCAAAATATATTACTCATTCATAATGATTAAAGTGTCCTCTGTTAATTTTATTTCATTCTTTTTCAAAATATTGTTTTCAAATACTTGACGCACACTGTGTATACTTGTTAAATATTATTAGACTAGGGACCTACCCTAAATTTTCGATACCTAAAGTTTAAAATAATTTTAAAAAAAATGAAAAACCATACTTGAAGCTCTCTTTTTACTTTTATTTGAAAGCTAAATGATTAAATTTAATATTTCCAGTAAGCAAAATATTCTGGTGAATTTCAAATAGAAATTATATTGATTGGAATCTGAACTTTTTGGTCGCTTTCAGAAAACCGATAAAAATCGTTGAATATTGGCCCCTTTGACACATTTTTAAACAAAAGTTAATTCGCGGTTTTAAAAATCATCCAAAAATAAAACATATACATGAGACATGTTATTTGGGGAAAATTAGCAAATTTAAAATTAAATTAATCTGATTTGAAATGTTACGTATAGCATGAAAAGGTATACAAGGATTTTTTAACCATGGGGTCTTTTTTTGGACGTGTGGTTTAATTCATTGACAGACTAACGTTTTGAAAAGCTAAGTATGGTTGACCATAAATTGACATAAATTCTTTTTTTGGTTTTTAACTACCCAGTAATTTAAAAAAATAACATACTATTTTCAGTAATTATCTAATATTTTATTGAATTTTACTTATTTTAGCTTACGTTTCTTTTCAAAATAACTCTCTTAAAAAAGAATAAACATGAAAAAAAAACTACTAGGAAAAAACATTATTTATAAAATAGGATTTAAAAAGTAAAAATAATTTGAAAGGGAATTTTAAAATGACACAAATTAAAAAATAAGAACTTCAAATAGAAATTGAATAAGAAAAAATTAATTTAAGTTAAAGTAAAAATATTTTCAGTAGAATTATATTGGGTTTTGTCTCCATGTTCTTTCATAAGTGAAGCTAAAAATAATTACTCAAATGAAGTATAAGCCACACTAAAATAAGTGGATAAAATAAAAATATTTAGTGAAATAAAAATTAAAAAGGAAAAAATTACTTGAAAATTTAAAGTTAAAAATTATGAAGGAATAATTTTCAAAGTCTATTGAGACGTAAGCATGATGAAACAGAAAAATGAATAATGATAGAATTATAGACGGCCAAATTTTTCAGTGAGGTCAACTCTTAAAACACGTGATGGACTCACATACTTATGAGAATGGCAATGTTTCTACTAAAAAAGAAATTAAAGATTATTTTAAAGACTGCTGCAAAACGACTTTTATTAGGCTTTTCAATTTTCGATTCGCCAGTGTAGTTTTCACTTAATAACAATACCACTTAACCGGATTAAAGTAATGCAAAATTTTAAACGATTTAAATTATTCTAATCAATTTTTTTTTTTTAAATGAAAACAATTCTTGTAAAATTAATTATTCATCGACAAAAATGTTTTTCTTACGAAAATAGTGTCCTTAACAAAACTTATTTATGAAAGCAATTAAAAGTTGTTGTTTTTTTTTTATTAAATGATACCATAGTTTTATTTCATTTTTTATTTTACATTTCGAAGCAGATTTTCGGGAAATTAGTAGTTTGAAAAAGAAATGATTGATTTACTTTCTCCAAGGAGTCCTGCATTTAACTAACAAAAACAATGTTGACATTGCAATTTAACGTCTTGAAATTTCATGAAATATAGAAAGGCGGGGTAAAAAGTGTATAAAGTATATATTTATACCAGGATTTTCTAAAAAGGAAAAAAAATTTCATTCATTTATGAATAAGTCCTGAAAGTTTCATTAAAATCCAACAATTATTAGAATATTACTTGAATTATCAATGTATATTTAACCTGAAAAAAGCGCTAAAACACTAATTGTAAATATTATGTCGATTGCTGACGAAAAAAAAAATTAACCAAAATTTCGAACGTGCTAGAAATGTTTTAAAAATTTAATAAAATAATAAAAAATACTCTGCTCTTTCCTCTTAATAATAATACAATTATTTAGACGATAAAACTTTTTTTATTAAGTCTAGGGCTTTTTTTTCATCAAGCTATGCTTTTTTTTCTGCGACAAAGTGGAAGGGTCTATATTAGATGTTCCTCAAATAATATCCGATTTTCGAAGAAACATCTTAATTGTGTTCTAACGTATTAGATGCAGAAAACATATTATTCGTTCCTAATGATTAAAGTTTCCCCTTTGTTCATCCGTATCGATCTCTTTCCGAATTTTGTTCTCAAATACGCGATGCACCCTGTGAATACGCCTGCAAATAGACTTAGGTTGTTCGATAAATAATATCCGATTTAAGAATAAACCATTTAATAATGTTCTAATATAATATTATAAAAGATGCACAAAAATATATTTCTCATTAATAATGATCAAATTGTCCTCTTTGCTAATTTTATATCAATCTCTTCCAGAATTCTGTTTTAAAATACGTGGCTCACCCTGTGAATAAACTGGAAAATCGTATTAGGTTGTTCGCAAAATAATGTCCGATTTTGGAATAAACTTATAATAGCTGCACGAAAATATATTACCCATAATGATTAAAATGTCCTCTTTGCTAATGTCATATTTTTTTCTGTATTTAACTTAAAACGTTTTCTACACGCCATCTTTGACACGGGGGAGGAAGACATGCGCTTACTTTCCTTTGCCTGAGTTCATTTTCTTATCACGAGAAACAAATTCTCAACGTAAGCAAGATTCCATGAATATATTTGCCGTATCCAAAATCACTTATACCGAATGAAGGATCTGAAAATATTATCTTCAATAAATATTTCCCTATCTTGAAAGGAAAGAAATCAAACTTGCAAACATTAGGCAAAAACCTTCTTTTCTTTGTTTCTATCGGTAATGTTGATTTGTCAATCTTACTCTCTTCATTCTTTATAATAAATATGTAAATCTTGTCCATGAAGATGGCCGTATTACGTGACAGTGTCCTGGGATAGTTCAGTGCATCATTGGAGTGAAAATCTTCAAGTATTCATCACTGGAGTAGCATATGTTCTCTTCCAATCGACAAGAAAACAGTCGAAGCAAGATTAAATGGATTATTATATTAACTAAATAAAAAATTGCGGTCGCGCACAGCACCTCTCTTTCCATATATATATATATATATATATATATATATATATATATATATATAAATCTGTTAAGAGGCCTGAAAAATTACCGTACCAAAACCGGACATTATTACCATGGTTCATCTGTGTTTAACAATTTAATCTATATAAAAATTGGTAATATCTGATTAGTTTATTTTCTTAACATATTTTCTTTTCTAATTCAGTAACCCTATACCTTGAGTGGATCTTGGGCCTTTTATCTTTTAAACCATGGTAATATCCAACATTACCTATTATTAACTTTTATATAATTTTATTTATTTATTTTCAGATTTATTTCATTACTTTTTTAATTTAAATTTTTTTATTTTTTTAATCTTTTATTCTTTTTATTTATTTATTTTTTGTATTTTTTTTTAAAAAACACTGATCACGCAAAAATTTTAAATTTATACCCCAAAATGCTAATTAGCCGTTTCTCTACAAGGAAGAATTTGGCATTCATGGACGGTATTGCTTTCTTTTCTTTGTCCTGCTTGCAAAATCTTTCTCTTAAATTTTTTTTCAGGAAAGAATGGTTTCTCAAGTCGATTTACTTAAATAAATTGTAACTGTAAAAATAACATATAAGCACATTATTAAAACTAAAATCCTCTATTTATAAATATAAAGGTGAAAATGTAAAAAATGAACAATTTAATTTTAAATGTAGTCGTTAAAACGTTTTTTTATTATTTAAATATCAGGTTATAATAGTATTATCATAGAATAATTTCGAAAACATATCAATAATTAGCGTTCGTGTGGGTCTTGTAGATACTCGTGTAAGTATACTGTAAAAAATGACGGCAATTGTTAGAAAGTTTTCGTAATGAGATGGAGTGAAACAAAAGTCTTGAAACAATGTATTGAGATTCAATAAAGCGAAAATAAAGAATTCACAGCTAAAATAGATGCCAATGAACCGTCTAATAAATCCAATACCTTTATATTTTTAGACGTTCAATGGCATCTATACTTCCCCTAGTATTATATAAATTGCATTTTGCTGAATAACATTTCATGTAAAATGTTTATATGTTTGATATAACAGTGAAATGGAAATACTGTACTTCACGGATGAAAAAAAAGGAACAACAAAATCGGTGACGACAAAGATGGCGACGACACCGCCTATTTCAAAACCTAGTGAAAGCAAAACGATCACTTAATTGAAAAAGTTATCTGCGTGCCTCACATGAAAGGCTTTAACAAATAAGACTTCAATCTCCTAAACGTAGGAATAAAGGAACTGATTAATTAACCGGTCCATTTTGATTCGGAACTAATTTTCTCTAAATGCAGATATTTTATTTTTATAGTTTATTAAAATGATTAAGGGAGATAATGAGACATAAATGTACAGACTTAAGTATATTTGCCTCTCTTTCAACTACAGATGAGACAGGACATATAAAAATAAATACACGGTTATTAGATAATAAATACACATTGATAATTACTTTTAGCTTGGGTCATATCAGCTAAAAAATCAATAGATTTACCTTATTCTGACGAGCAGTGTATCTAGGTAGCATGGAATCGTATAGATAAATCTTTTGAACTTCATCTATGTATGTATGTATGTATGTATGTATGAAGTTGTTAGTGATTGCAATGAGTGGCGTAGGACTGTTGTAGAATGATGTAAGTCAGCAAAGGGAAAGATTTTAGGACATGCAGCACTGAAAAGGAATTTGAGGTAAGGTATTACCAGGAGCTTGGATGACAGCATTGCAAGCTGGAAACGGGGGACATGTGGTCGTACCCTTCCAACAAGAGCCGGGTATGTTAATCATCTGAAATCACATGAGAGACGACCTCACTGTGTGTTACCTCCCCGACCCGTTGCATGTGTGATCTGCAGGGAAATATGTGAATCGACATCTGGATTGAAGAGGTATATGGTGGTGCACAACGATGACCTACCACAGCAAGATCCGCTTAACCCTATGAAGACACCGGAGCGCATCTGTCATCTATGCAATAGGCCTTGCAAATCAGCTGCTGGTTTGAAGAGGCACCTTCGAAGACATTCGAGAGGAAACAATGATCTAGATTGAATGGAGGTGTTGATGGGCAAGACGGCAGTCATCTGGGAAGATTGGGCAATCAACATCCATGTATCTATTTATCTATCTTATCATTTCCCCGAAACCGACTTAGAAATATTGTTGTTAATAACATTTTCATTAATCGGACACATTTCTTCTCTTTCTCTGTCTATCTCTGTATCTTCCCCCCTCTCTATCTATTGTTGCAGTAAATAAACATGAGGTTTTCAGTTAGCGTACACAAAGGTTTTTCACAGACAGGAACTCTTTTTGGGTTATACACCGTCAAAATTACTTACCCCTAACGTCCATCTGTCAGATTAGATCACACAGGTAGAGAGACACGGATTACTTACCTATAAAAGAAAAGAAAAGAAATCTTACCATGCATAAAGTCAATAAGTAAAATATCAATAAAATATAAAAGGTTCAGTAATTTGTCAATTTGATGACCGCAATTTGTTTCACCTGAATGCTTTCTACCAAATTCTTACATCAAAAAAGCATTCTTCGAAAATCAATCTTGGATTTCGTCCAGATACGAGATTTTCATCGCTTGACAAAATATTTGAGAATCTTTTTAGACAAGAACAGTCTATGTCAATTACTCTGTTGGGTGAGAGTTAGTAGTTTACTTTAAAGCAAATAAATATGAATTGATAGATATACATTTAAAAATGGATATATACATATGGGAATTCATAATTTGAACGTTGTACGTGGAGGTAGGAAGGTAAATTACATAGAGTATAACAGGCAGTTTTTTTGGGGTTTTTTTATTATTGACATCTAATATGCTAAGGTTACTATAGAGAAGGATATTATGGGGAATATAAATGAGAGAAAGAAAGTTTTACGTCAGTCTCCGAACTTGAGAGCACAAAATATCTAGAAAATCAGTATTTGTTTTCCTCATTTGTGTTTCTCGTCACGCACAGTAGCTCGGAATGTGCCGAGTTCGAATTCCCGTCGTGTTTCTTTACGTTCTCTTACCAAAAAAAAAAAAAAAAACTCTTGGGAAATGTATGAAAAAATGTCTTCTTTCCCAGTTAAAATAGAAGTGCAAATCGGACTCTCCAGTTGTGGGCAAGGAGGAGGAGAACTCTGAAAAGCAAATGCAATGTCAATCGTTATCTTCTGTCTTCTTAAACCTTATTCCTTTATTGTCCTTTCTGTGTCTTTCCATTTCAGTGACTCTTTGCATCTTAGTGACATTATCGCCTTACTTTGGGTGAAATTATTTAAAAAAAATAGTAAACTACGAATTGGGGATGTCAAAATCAAATCAGTAAAGAAGCGTAAAAAAAAATTGCCTTTTTTAAAAATTGCGGAGAATATGAGACCAAAATCCGAAGGAGAATACAACACATACCTTTCAAAAACTAAACAACAATACAGAAAAAAAGATTTTATTAGAAACAAAGGAAGGAGAACTGAACTGCTACGTCAAATGTATGCTCCTATAGAGAAGTCATTGCTGGACAATTTTCTCGTAGATGAAGAGAAGACTTGAAGTAACAAAAATGTTTTACTACAGAAAGATGCTTAAAAAAATCTCCTGGACGGAGCATGTAAGAAATAAGGAAGTTTTAAGGAAAGTAGAAGCATGAAGACGCCTATTTGGAATTAGAAAGATAGCAGGAATTTCATAGATAAATAATAAGGAAAAACGGGTTTAAAAATATAAGACTTGCAAGATATACCGAAGGTAACAGGGATAGATATAAACAGCCAGCAGGGTACCTAACGATATTGTGTAGAGGATTGACAGACCAGGGAATGGAAAGGAGAGACAAAACCGCAAACATTACTAAAAGCTGAAAACTAGGCAGAGGCATGATCGCTGAAAGTGAACGGCGAGTAGAAGAAGACGACTCATGTGCAGAAATTATGCGACAGGTAGGTGACAGAATTCAATCAAAAGAAAAAAAAAGTATATTACTATGTAAATTACCTTGCCTATTAGAGAAAAAAAAAGTCTTCTTGAATGTAGGTGTGTTTTCGATTGATAATCACCGTGGATGTGTGTGAAGATGTTGCCATTACTCTAAAGCGTTGAGTAATTCACAGGGCCTGGCTTTTGGTGCTATTTTAAATTAATTTAGTATTCATTATATTTCTTATAGCACTTTTCGTTTTCTAATCTTAGCGATATGATACCGTTAAGTGATGACGACCATTTCTCTCGATTCAATAATTCATGTGTTTTCCATTTAGATACACGCATTATTCGCCTCACTGACGTGCTGTTTCAGGTGGGCGGTAGATGAGCGATGACTGAGAGACACTATGAATACATTATCTGCATGAACAAAAAAAAAGAGAAAAAAATGATTTGTTGTAAAGACAGGGATAGAAATCTTGTTTCGTTAAGAGGAAGAGAGAAACAGACAAAAAAATAGATTCAACCGATTTCATTTGGTTTATAGATAACTTAATTAAAAAAGCAAACTAACAATGAAACTGTGTCTGTGTACTCGATGTTGTACATTGTTAAGTAGACGAGTGTATCAACTAAAGTAAATGGTAAGTACATCGGCAATTTTACTTTCAGAAGAAACATGGGTAAAAAAATCTAATGAATTCGCATATGTTATTGAAAATAAAATGAAAAAATTATATATAATTTAACATATATATATATTAGATATGCATATATATATAAGTGCGTGTGTGTATTGATGTGTGCGTTTTTTTGTGTATATATATATATATATATACATACATATACATATATATATATATATATATATATATATATATATACATATATATATATATATACACAAACGCATATGTGTGTAGGTGCATTTGTATACATATATATATATATATATATATATATATATATATATATATATATATATATATATATATACAAACATATATATATATATATATATGCGTGTGTATAAAAGAATATTTATGAGAAAATTATATTTCTGTTTTTTTTTTGGGGGCACGATCAAACTGCTATTGTACAATAGATAGATAGATAGATAGATAGATAGATAGATACATACATACATACATACATACATACATGTGAGATAAATGTGGGTCATATATATCTATATCTATCTATCTATCTATCTATCTATCTATATATATATATATATATATATATATATATATATATAAAAGAGATAGATAAATGAGATCAGAATGTGAGAGACAAATGAACAGATAACAGACTTGATAGATTGCTCAGTGTATATATATATATATATATATATATATATATATATATATATATATATATATATGTGTGTGTGTGTGTGTGTGTGTGTGAGAGAGAGAGTGACAGTGAGATAGACGCTGAATGATATAGACTCAGATAGAATTATCTATCTATCTATCGCTAGCTAGCTATTCTTTTTGCATCTATATGAAAGTGGTTGTATATATCTATCATGTATAGGGATAAAATGACGTAGCCGTAGATAGATAGATAGATAGATAGATAGATAGATAGATAGATAGATAGATAGATAGAAGAGGCTTAGACAGATAGATAGATAGAGTGCGAGAGATAGCTGACGACATAGATTTCTAATTTATATAAACATATGTGTATGTGTGTGTGTTTGTATATATATATATGTGTGTGTGTATGCGTGTGTGTGCATGTATATATTTATATGTAGAGAGAGAGAGAGACAGAGAGAGATATATACTTACATACATACTTATATAGGCAGATGCAGAATGATATAGATATAAGCAGACGGAAATAGATATAGATATGACGAAACATAGGATAGATAGATAGATAGATAGATAGATAGATAGATAGATAGTTGAACCGACTTATATAACATATATTTGTTTTTAGTACAATATTTTTGATAGAAGAATCATAAAAATAATGTAAATGATTCTAACTCTCGTTGTCAATATATCTTCCTTTTTTTTCACTTGTGGAAGCTGGGTATGTATAATCGCGTAATAAGAAGCTTCATTGTTGCTTTCTTAGTTCCCGTTACCTCTTTCACCTCATGACTATAAGAGAACCACTCTCCTCTGAGTATGCATATGAAGGTGCCTTTGTATTATTGTAGGGCGGGTGATGCAATTCTCATGTTCATAAAACACATCGTCATATTTGGCCCAGCATAAATACGTCTTGTTCTGAGTTTTAACAATGAACCGGAAATGGTACTTCCTTCTAAACAGAATATATGGCAACTATTACTTTCTGTGACTTGAATATTTTGCTGGGAAGATTTAGGTTACACCACAACATTAAAGTTTTTAAATGCTGCTAAGGAACTCAGCAGATAATAAGTTACGGAAAACCAAGATCATCCACGTCTTTATACTCCATTTATAACAACAGTTGATACGCCACTCTGCTACCGGCCCGTTCTTACGTTTCTGACATCTAGGGCAAAGTTTCCATAAAAATTAACTAACATTCTGAGGATGCTTGCAGTACTTTTTTTCTTCCCAAAAAAGAAAATCTACGACAGAATTAGGCTTTCTATGCGTGTCCAGTAAACAGTCATTTTAAAAGTGAATTATTGTGAGAAAAAGACATCATTCCACAAACATTTACTCCGAGTATCTAGACACATCATAGTTTACAGTATAACAAAACAAACTCAGAGATCTGACCAATGTTTTCATATATATATATATATATATATATATATATATATATATATATATATATATATATATATATATATATTTATATAATATATATATATTTATACCTACTGTAGTAAATACCTATCTACTACAGGCTCCACTAGTAAACACGATTTTGGTGCCAAGAAACAAAATATATTTCTTTAGCTAATTTGCTGGTGCTGATTCCGAAATTGACCTTAGTTTTTCATGGTTAGCTATCGCTTTTGCTGTACTGAAATTGCTCATCTTTGGAGAAAAGTTCAATTTACGATCTTGGCTGATCACACAATTTAGTGTATAAAGTTCGTAAAAACGCATCAATTTTCAAGTAAGCCGAGAAATATATGTAAGCCACCTGATATAAACATTCTTTTTAAAAAAGTGTTTTTGAGTGAAACAGTTTAAAATAGATGTACCGAAGTTTCCCAATTTATCGCCAAAATTCAAATTAACTGATAAACTTTATCAGTAATACACTTTAGTAAACCTGATAATTAAGGTGATTTTAAATATATGAAACAATAAAATCTTCTATTTGATATTCATAAATTCATCACATCACTTTTAACCCTTTACTACGGAAGGAAACCAAACACATTGAGAGCAATGAGAAACTCCAACTAAAGACATCCCAATGGAATGCACCTATTTCCCTGTACATGATACTGCTGGAGTATCAAAAAGGACTTAAATAACATTGAATCTGATAAACAATCAAGGAAGGGAAAATTTTTACCATAGTTCTTATGCTCACGAAGGTTTTATTTCTGCTGTTAGTTTATCAAATTATTTGATGAAAATACTTGTTGGTCGTGATATAATCAATTGTATTATTTTTTAAAGAATTAGGGTCTGATTGTTATAGCAAAAATAGCATTTGTCACTAAGCAGACCAACATTTGTTGGTTTAGTTACGAATTGAGAGGTTTCTACGATTTTATTTTGAGAAATATTTTCATTGGTCAATATCATATATACAGAAAACAAATGAAAAAAATGATTTTCTTCCAAAAATGAGGCATTTCTATACAGCAAAAATGGTAGCTAACCAAGTAAAAATGGAGTCATTTTCAGATTCAACGTCCTCAAATTAGCTAAAAAGATGTTTGTGGTCTCTACACCATTATTATTATTATTATTATTATTATTATTATTATTATTATTATTTTATTATTATTTTTGTTGTACAGTGTTATCTAATATAGGCTGAAATAAGAAGATAAATAGATGGAAAATATATAAAGAGCCATCTAAGTGGGTGTGAAGTTAGCTCGCTAATGTGATTTTAGAAGAATGATAATGTGCTGACGTTATGGAGTTTGGAATTTGTTTTAAGGTAAGCTTCTGAATATAGTAGAATCTTTTTCCTTTAAAATCTTTAGAATCTTTTTTTTTGTTTTTGCATATCAGTTACATTTAATGGAAGAAAACACGTCATTGTTTCAGCTCCACGCAAATAAGTAATAAAAAAAATGTCGGAAACGCAAAGTAGATAAATGGCTAATAGGTAGATAGGAATCCTTTCAAATTGAAAATGTGACACAAAACAACCGACACACTCACACACGTATATATATATATATATATATATACACACATATATATATATATATATATATATATATATATATATATATATATATATATATATATATATATATATATTTATATGTGTGTGTGTGTGTGCGCGCGTGCGTGTGTGTTTGTGTATTTAGGCAACAAATTCTCTTTTATGCATGTCTGATTGAATAAATTACAAACATTATGTCTGCTTAATTTTATCATAATCCTTTCATATTCACGAATATTTTTCCGTATATTACAATTACATAACGCAAGAAATACCGGGTAACAGCGAGAATCACTGTTGTTTCCCAAGTACTTTCCATCTCTTTCTTGGGAAATAGAAGTATCCTCAATATATATAAGTCACATGCCGTCAGTACTCAGGATTTTCAACGTGTGACCTACATGAAGTAAATCTACAAAAACAAAAATATTTTGCCTTTTATGCATAATAATCAAGGTAACCTTCATAGTTTTGTCGAATTATGTGCATATTGTACAGAAGGAAAATGTAGCTGAAGATCTATTTATTTCATGGCAAACAGTGCCTACCTTGCTTACCTAGTCCCTGATAGACACACATAGATGCACATAAACACACACATAGACGTACATAGATATAATATGCAACTGTTTGTTTATATACTCCGAGTGAAATAAGAATGTGTATCGAAAACAAACAATGTTATCAAAAATACCGTATAAACAGAAAAATGACCCTCGCTCAAGGAACATCTTATCTAATCTAAATAAATTTCGCACTGAACTCAGAAGGAGGTTAAAGTACAATATTCAAGGTTGGGGTATTATTTATCAATAAGGCTGTATATCGGATAAACATGTACATAATAGATGGCCAATCCCTATTGCAGGTTCTCGCTCAGACACATCTGTATTTGTTCAAAAAACACGGAGCTGTGGTTTATACTGCAATTATGCACAGCAGACCTTAGTTACAGTTTCTGGGAGAGAGCACATTATCTAGAATGATCAACAATCTGAATACACTCAAACCCTCACGATGATTTGTGACAGCTATCGACGGCTCCATGTGTTCCGTCTACCCAATTTGACTCACAAGGCTTTCAGGCACTTTCCAAAGGTGCCGCACCCTAGGATCGTCCCCATCTTCAGACCGATAACTTCTCCTTCCTGACTAATAAACCATGGTGAGATTCGAACCCGGGTCTCATGGTCAGAAGCGAACCAGTCGGCCACGCGCCCAACATACATACATACATGACGACTACAAATTCACGTTCAAACATTGGCATTGCTTGAATACCCATATGTGCTTTTTAATCTAGCTAAAAACTTGCATTCTTTTACCTTTTTGGCTACGGTCAGCATCTGTGTGAAGACACAGAAAGATTCTGAAGTCTTCAAGCAATGCCGTTGCTTGAATATCTTTTTAAAGTGAGGAAATAATTATATTTTTTATCATACATACTTGTTTCTTAATCCCATTTATTTCAACACAATTTTCCAGCCAAACAGATTTCTTTTTACAATGACACTCACATAGAGTCATCAAGTACTTGGCAAACATCAAAGATATATCTCTCTATATTTCTGAGATGAGGTATTATGTACACTATTTACATTATTCGGACTATTGTCCTCATCTTTGTCGCCATATTTATTACAACATTTCGGCTGTTGTACGCTTCAGCCTTCTTCAGGTGGTTGGAATGTTGAACTGAACCCTTTATTTCGCTCACTGGGGTAGGGGGTAGACTGTTCTAGTTCCACGTGCCATGTTTAAAGGATGTCAGTTATCAGTTATCTCCTGTTAATTCCTCTCTGAAAGTTCTCTACAGTCTTAACCGGGTATTGAAGTACATTTACAGAAATTTTAATATCTGGGAAGTGTTCTAACAGAGTACGGAAAGTGCGACGCTGATATACGGGTATTAAACTCACACTTTGGGTCCTGTGACCCGGTTCAGGCAGTGGAGAACTTGGAGAGGGGAATTAACACCCCAGTGAGCGAAATAAAGGGTTCAGTTCGACATTCCAACCACCTGAAGAAGACCGGAGCGTACAACGGCCGAAACGTTGTAATAAATATGACGACAAAAATGAGGACAATAGTCCGAATAATCCGTGATATATATTTTTTTATAAAATTTTTTCTAATGTAGCGTGGTGGATATCATGAACCGAACATGTGAGCAATGATGAGGTCTTAGGTTATAAACAAGGAGAAGGCTTATACTTAACAACAGAGGCATCTGAAGATTCTGGGACACATAATGAGGAAGGAGGGCCTGGAGAATCTGATACTCACGGGCCAAATAGAGGGAAAGAGAGACAAGAGAGAGCAGCGCGTGACATACCTGACGAGCTTGAGCAGGTGGCTGATAGAACGTAGTCTCGGGGGAGGGAAGCAGAGGGAATGATTTTGCTGAAAGCTGCAAGGGATAAAGGGAGGTTGAGAGCCATGGTCACCTAAGTCCGGAAAGGACATGGCACATAAAAAGGAAGGAGTGAATTGTATAAATATATGATGTTTTTATGTATATTTGTTGAAACTTGAATAAAGCATGGAATAATAATAATACAACACAAAATGTACTTAAACAAAATGTATTGACACAAGAACGTGTACACAATATTTACAGATTGTTTGATATATTCTTGGGAAGACCGTTCCTGTAGAATGGGTTGACTTAGTCGCAGTCGGGCAGAGTATCTGGATTGGATCTCTTCTTACTTCCTCCATCGTCTTCCCGGTACCAACCATATTTATATGGTCGGTACTCCACTATGTAAATTAGGTGGATCGGACCACAACAATATTCAAATTTATTTAATAATGTTGTTATAATGTTCTGTGAATAAATTATAATAGTTAAAATATAATATGCAAGTGTTTGTTATATTCTCGGATTAATATAAGAATGTGTATCGAAAATAAATACTGAATTTTCTATTTAAAATATCGTAATGAAAAACAGAAAATAAAAGATCCTAGCTCAAGAACTGCGGGTCCAAATTTAGTTAAATTTTGCACTGCACTCGACAGGAGTTCAAGGCACAATATACTTCTAAATGGGTTGGGATATTGCAGTGTGCCGACCACCAAACGGACGGGGAGGTCGTCTCATCCTTACTTCTATGGCAGTATTCTGGGAGTGTCGTCTCGTGAAAAATTGTCTTTCCCATACACCATAGCTCGGGACTCAGGGTCGGACATTGGGGTTGCATTGTTTAATAGGAATATATACTTGAAAAATACGGTGGATAAAATAAGTAAAGGTTTATTGTAAAAACCAATACAATAAGAATAAAGATAACAGTTATGCACAAAGTCGTTGCAAGTCAATCCAGTAGTCAGTGTTACTATCGGAAGGTCGGTAGTTCTCGCGTAAGTCTGAGTCATACTCAACAGATCCCAGATAGACTGTGTAGTTCGTTGCCTTACAGATACTTATAGGTAGTTACTACCTATAGTGTAGTCAACACATGGGGTGACAGGTTATTCCATTACATCAAACTGTATCTCCGTAAGACCTATACAGATATGTTTAAAGTTGTAGTATTATATAGATTATGGCATTATGCAAATGAAGACATAAAAACAAAAAAAAACAAAAATTCCTCACTGGGAAGAATCTCTCTGCTGTTAAATTCGCTTAATTTTCCACTCCAAAAAAATAAAGGAAATCTTATTTAGCTGTAAGCTTTTTGATTCCATGATAAGCGTTTCGACAATCTGATATATATTTTTGCAATTAATACTAAATTTTACATGCGTGTTGTTAATGAGTATTTGCTATAATGTAATGACGTCAATATGTAATTACACCCGAATGTAATTAACGGCCAATTCTGTGTATTTCTCAGCAGTGAGAGCGTTCTGGAATGATTTCCCCATTTTTTTTTTTGGTCTTTGATTTTGGGCGATATAAATGAAACAAAATTTTTCTGCAAAATTCATCATTGGCATACTTTTTGGATCTAATAAGCCCACACTGTTGAAATATCAAACCACTTTGTTGTTAATTAACGACTCATATCATTAAAAGTTGACTTATAACTGTCGCTTTCATATCGCTTTAATCTGCCCGTCAAGAGAGTCACGTGAACAATAAATTATATCGATTGGTCATAATTTCTCTAAACCTGATCCTTTTGCAAATGTTGTTAACACGTTTCTCATCTAGATGATTCAATTTGGTATATACATGCGACTAAAACAACAAGTATATTATACCCCAGAAAGACATCAATTACAGATGCTGTAGTGCAGATCTTTTACGCACGAACATAAATACATGCAAAAGAACAAATCACAAGCCAAGCATTCATTGCTTAATTAATCACCACTACGTTATTATAGGCAATTTACAAATCGCAGTAATGCGACAATTTTGTGATCGCTCTATTATTAAGCAGTCAATGTGATGCACTTTTGGGAGAAACGAATCACAGAAGCTTTCTTAAGTCTCCCCAAATCTCGCGCCGCTGATTGGTCGATGCCAACCAATCAGATCGTTTGCACGTGAAGAATAATTCTTCCCGCGCAGCGATTTGGAGCCTACGGTCACTTATTTAAGCATTAGTGAGATTTCAGCTGCTTAACGAATCCACGGCAGTTGAAACCATGCGCCAACCTTCTCACTCACACACACCACTCATATGCTGAACATACCTTGTATACACTCACATAAACTTATACAGCAATATCTTTCAAGAACAATCATTACAAAAGACTCTCATGAACATTCTTCCAGTGAACTTTGGAACACTAAAATAACAGTAAAGAGAGACAACTCTTGGTTGATTCAAGCTTTTTTTTCACTTAAATGCATGCTTTCCTTCACATCGTTGTTTGATATTGTACATCTTGTTAAATACATATTTTATGTGTAACAACGTCTTTTGGTTATCCTTTCCAGCGTCAGTTGTTTCCTAATCTAAAGTTAAATTAATGTGGTGAAGTCCGCCATATTGTCACCGCTTTTACTTAGCAATATTCTCCATTACTGAAGTGATATTTATAATGAATTTTCATTCAATTCTCTTTCAAAATTATTGCGAAAGTTCAAAGTATTTGACCATAAAATAGTTCCAGTAATTGCGAAAATGCCGATGTTTTCTTTTATATAGGGTGTCGGTATCTGTTCACCGCTTTTAATGTTGTATGCAGATTAACTCGTCGCGTTTTAAAGCGAATATATTCTTTGTGTTGTTTTTTTTTTATTTCATTTTTTTTTCCAATCATTTTTTCCCTGCTTGAGATGCCGAGCGGTCTTTACCCAGACATGAAGCAATAATCGCAGATATATGGTCGATCACTATTCGTAAAGTGACATCTTTATGTAGCATACGATCCACTTTGAAATATGACGTTGTTAATTTTAATCTGAAGCCAACCATCAGTGCACATATTTTACATTGCTTAAGCTGCGTATTAGACAAAAAAATTAAACAGTATATTTGTTCCTGTTTGAATTTACGGGCGATATTAATTTACTAGTGGATACTGCGCACGCGTTGGACTAGTTACATTTGATTCCACTTAGGCTTATCTAGATATTGCTTAGCTTTAAAGACAGTAATATGGATAACTTCTCGCACAAATGCATCGATACGCTCATATATATATATATATATATATATATATATATATATTCCTATCCAGACGCCTTCCACGTTACACCTATCTGACCACAGCTAAATTAGAATCGATTTAAACAGACACACAAAAATACCAGACTCCATTCAAAACATACTAGTAGAAAATGCAAACATAAAAACCTCATACACCCCTAAAAATATAATGGAAGCCAACATTTAATAATATTAAGAACGAACACGGCCACAATGTGTTGCGTTTGGAATATAAAACATAGCTATAACACTAAAAAAGAAATACGTACAACGCACACACTCCATGAAACTGAAAAAAAATCATCCTTGATAATGGCTAAAAGTATAGCTGAAAGCGCTCGGAATTATTGAGCATTTAAACAGTTTTTACGCACTCAGTGTCCCCAAAAATTAAATAAAATCTCAATCTTAGTACCTTGTCTATCGTTTTTAATGAAACATATATATATAATTTTTTTTTTTTTTCCCCTTTTTTTCCTTTCCCCCTCATTGAATGTTTTTTTTTTTGTTTTTAAGTTTATGATTAAATAATCCCAGTGTATCAAACTTGAGGAGTACTGGGACGAAACCGGTTGTTTGTTTTAGTTCTTAGTTTTCATAATTATGTCCTTTACATTCCGCTTATTCCTTGCTATAATAAAATTTTGTACCTGTAAGAATCTTTTCAAATATATATATATATATATATATATATATATATATGTGTGTATGTGTGTGTGTGTGTGTGTGTGTGTGTGTGTGTGTGTGTGTGTGTGTGTGTGTATATATATATATATATATTTGATTGATAATATTAGTGGTTAATATATATATATATATATATATATATATATATATATATAAATGTATAAATTCCAAGAGGATAAAATGTCCAGAACAGAGGAAGAATATAATATGAAAGGCTGAAACCTAATATTCCATGGTTATAATTTATTACATTGGAATTGTAATCACGATCCAATTCATCAGACCTACAAATCTTTGATTACGATTCCAATTTAATAAATTATATCCATGGATTACTATTTGAGCTATTATATATATATATATATATATATATATATATATATATATATATATATATATATGAGCAGCCAACTTTCTTTTATTTACATTTCATTTCATCATGTATATTATTGTTAATCTATTTATTTAGCTTTTCTTACAGTTATTTATAAGGAATAATTCTTTAGCTTTTTTCAAGAGGTTCGTCCTTAGTATATACTTTAGGCAGTATTCAATGCTGAGTTTTATAGAAATAGTAATAATTTCGCGTTTGAATGCTTTGCTAGTACGTTCAGAAATATCGAGTATAATAAAAAGTGCTTCCATTATCTTTGAACGTCTTTTATGATTATTTCTTTTAAAATGAAAATTTGATCTACAGGATTTTTCTTAAGAATACAGGGAGTTATGTATACATTTTTAAAGGATTTCTTATCGAAATATTCAGGAGTTTGTTGTGTGGCTAATATATTCTTTTGTTGTTTTGTCTTTATCATAAGATTCCAAAGCCTTGCACTAGACAATGGGGTGTGTAGACTATATGGGATACGCTAACCAGATCTTCGAAGAATTTGAACAGGGTAAGCGTACCTCATTGTGGCACGGATTCTGCCGCTTTCTCTAGCATACGGTATATAGCAGACCAGACACGGGAAACCTGTAAAAACATTGCATGCAACTCAAGGCCGTAATTATAGAGGATCAAGCAAAAATAGATCAGCTTTCATTTATTGTCTAGAGATTAAGATCGATTCAAGGTTAAAAATAATCTTCAGTTGCCTTGAAACAATTACATTTTAAATAACTGAGCAGAAGTTTATCTTTTGTATATTTTATTTCTGTTGAAAAGCCTTTGGGAAAATCCGAAAAACGAACTTCTTTGAATTTTTACAATTCCTTAAAAATACGTGCTTGTTAATCTATCTATAGTAAATAGAATTTTCGATAAGCTCTTACGGATAACAAAAAAGTGGAGAACAAATTAGAATATATACAAATATTGAAAGCCTCTTTTGTCAAATTAAGATTAAAAAATGCTTTTAAAGCTGATTATATGATTTTTATCATTTTCATTTAAGAAACGCGGGAAACGAAAACGAAGAAGAGGAAAAAATGCATGAATAAATTATGTAAATCGATAAAGTAAAATTAAAACCAATAAATAGATGAAGGTTCGAGAAACAAAATGAAGGATAGAAGAATAGTTTATATTGAGAAGGAAAAAATAAAGATAAATAAAAGATAAATAAATAAACAAAAATAAAAGAGATAAATTGTTGTAGAGTAGTTTCACAGTGGAGGCTTGTGTTTCACTAAGTCGGTCCTAAAATAGGTTCGACGTACAAAATGTTAGGAACTTGATATAAATAGGTAATGACGCAGAGTAAATCTAGTTGTGGTCGCTGATATTCTTAGTGTCCGACATCGACTGATTGACCAACTCATTGAGCGGTATTCAGTCACCTCCCCACGATGGCATCATGTGGCACAAGGCGGGTTTAACGTGGGATCTCCGAGCCCATGGGCTCGGCCAAAAATACGCCCTTTTAACCCGTATAAACGGGTTCAGGATCGGTTTACCTCCCCGAAAAAGATTCCGCCCTTCGCCTTGCCTCGTTCGGGTTCTTCCCCGCCCGAAGTCTGAAAGTTCAACCAGTCAGCTGGTCGTCCGACTTCAGACAGAACTCAGACCAACTCATTGAGCTACTGTCAGTATTCAGTCTCCTCCCCCCCCCCACTGGGGCAACATGTGACACAAGGTCGGTTGTTTATTGTGGGTTTCCCGAGCCCGTGGGCTCGGCCCAAAAATATGCCCGTTTGAACCCGTATAAACGGGCTCAGGGCCGGTTTTACCTCCCCGAAGGAGACTCCGCCCTTCGGCGTAGCCTCCTTCGGGTTCCTCTCCGTCCGTAGACAGAGAGTCCAACCGAACAGTCGCTTAGAAAGTGAGCTACTGACAGTATTCAGTCTCCCTCCAACTGGGGCAACATGTGACACAAGGTCGGTTATTTATTGTGGGTTTACCTGGAGCCCGTGGGCTCAGCCCCAAAAAATATGCCCGTTTGAACCCACCTAAACGGGTTCAGGGCCGAGTTTACCTCCCTGAAGGAGACTCCGCCCTTCGGCGTAGTCTTCTTCGGGTTCATCTCCGTCCGTAGACAGAGAGTCCAACCGAACAGTCGCTTAGAAAGTGAGCTACTGACAGTATTCAGTCTCCCCCTAACTGGGGCAACATGTGACACAAGGTCGGTTATTTATTGTGGGTTTACCCGAGCCCGTGGGCTCAGCCCAAAAATATGCCCGTTTGAACCCACCTAAACGGGTTCAGGGCCGGTTTTACCTCCCCGAAGGAGACTCCGCCCTTCGGCGTAGCCTTCTTCGGGTTCCTCTCCGTCCGTAGACAGAGAGTCCAACCGAACAGTCGCTTAGAAAGCTACTGACAATATTCAGTCACCCCAACTGGGGCAACATGTGACACAAGGTCCTTTTTATTTTGGGCATTCCCGAGCCATTAGGGGCTCAGCCCCAAAAAATGCCCATTTGAACCCGTATAAACGGGTTCAGGGCCGGTTTTACCTCCCCGAAGGAGACTCCGCCATTTGGCGTAGCCTTCTTCGGGTTCCTCTCCGTCCGTAGACAGAGAGTCCAACCGAACAGTCGCTTAGAAAGCTACTGACTTAGTGACTGCTTCTATTACTACTACTTATTATAAGTGAGAGAGTCTATTAACTATAGAATAGGGGTGTTCCAGTATAACATAAACAAAGGCCGGAAATAGCAAAAGTGGCAAAGTTTTCCAAATTATGAATTATATACACCACACTCTTGCGTTGAGTGTAACAGATATTTGCTTCTAGGTGAAGCAAATATCTGTTACACTCAACGCAATAAAAGAAGAAAATAACTGGATCATCTCGAAAAGAATTGGATCATCTCGAAAAGAATTGGATCATCTCGAAAAGAATATGAGGATACAGCAATGGCTTCAGATACGAGCGTACCGACATACGAGTTTTTTGGGAGATACTAGCTGGTGTTCGGCCGTTTTTGTTGCCGTGAGATACGAGCTGAATTTTGAGATTCGAGCGAGTTTCTGTTATGCATCGTCTCGTTGGTGCAGCGAACGCCACGCCACCAGAGTATTTCCATCCGCAGTACACGTGTTCCTCTGGAAGGATTATGTTGTCTTGTGTTGTGTATTTTTGTCGTTATTTTGCAAAATTCCTTTAGTGGCAGGATGGATCCGGAAAAAAGTAAGTAGAAAGAGCAATGGTATGATTTAGCTTGAAGTTATATATATATATATATATATATATATATATATAAAATGAGCAAGACGTACGAGTTTGGCGAGTGTTGTGTAGGAACCTACCACCCCTCTTGAAGATGAACTCGTCTACAAACAAGGGCGTTAAATAGTGGCATGTAAAAAGACAGTGTCGAAGAAGTTCTGGGCTGAGTTAGTTATAGACTACTCAGGCGATATCTGTACCAACTTACCAACCGAATAAACCCCATTTTATTGTTACATGTTATTTGGCGTTTGTCTTTATTAACCCCAAATTAACATCATAACAGCGAGACAGTATGAACGTTCTACATAGACCATAAATAAAAAAATACAAAATTAAAAAGAAATTATTTAGAGTAATAGATAAAATGTAAATGTTTTAAAAACAATTAACAAATTAAGGAATAAAGTTAATCTTCGGTCTCGAAGATTAGGCTAACGGTTGCTTGGTTAGGTTATCAGTTGCTAGATTAGCTGTTATTGTCCCGCCCTCTTTTTCTCCCCACCACCATTTGGCCTATAAATTGTTTGAACTTCAAGATTAATACAGTTTATGTCTTTACAATTTTTTTTCTCTTTTATATTATTGCTTGTAAACTACATTTCTTGTTAATTCATACGTTTTTTCTTGTAAGAAACCCAGAAATATAGGGGTAAGTTTTAGGAAAATAAAGGTGATTTTTATGAGCCTGGAACTGATCGAAACTATTCCCATTAATTTCAATGAGGAAAATTGATTTGAGATACCAGTATTTTGAGTTACGAACTCGGTCTTAGAACGAATTAAATTCGTATCTCAAAGCATTACTGTTTATAGAATTATTGTAACCTAGGAAAGATTACTGAATAGAATAACCAAACGAAGGTTGGTAATGAACGATAATACTTAGGACAAGAACAACACATATAAGATTCGCCAACGTCGAGTAGAAGAAGTAGTCAACTGCTAGAAGTGAGTCAAGTGAATTCCACAATGAATCTCCAATTGTAGGATATCAACCAACCACCCCACGCGGCCAGCTGTGACACAAAGCCGAATTTAAAGTGGAGTATCCCAGCTTGTAGACCCCGTATAAAACGGGATCGGGTAGCTGTTTTCCGAGACGAGACTCTGCCCTTCGACCGAATAGTCTCTGTCTGGAGACAGAAAGTTTGACCATCACAGCTAGAGACGAATCTCCAACTGCAGACCAACATACAGTATTTACTACTGCATTTATGTGAATGGGGACATACCCATTATCGTCCGCTGGTATGCTACAACAAAAATGGATAACGATTGGCTGATTATTAGCTTGAAGAAATTAAAATTGTATTTATCAGGGAAACAGTCTCTTGGCTGTCTGTTCTTGGGAAATAGCTGAGTGGAACTTCTTCCTTACCAATGGAATATGCAGGGGATAAGGATAATTCAACCCTGTTTATGTGGTATGGTGGGTTCTAGCTGTACATTTCTAAACTGATGGAACTAAGGAATGTAACTGGTCTGAATATGTCCTATAGAAATATCATTTGAGAAGCGATGGCCTTGTGATATAGTATCCATATTGTATCAAATTTCCCAAGTCCTCTTTTTATGTGACCATAAATTCCACCTATCTCTTACTGATCTTAAGTATAGGAGACCATTTTGTTGCCACTTCCTCAAAGAACACCCTCGTCGCTCACATGTTCAGCCCAAGGTGTTCTTATTATCATTCTGTAGAATAGCATTTTTGTTGCTTCAAGTCTGTTCTTCATCTGTAAGGAGATTGCCCAGAAGGATGTTAAGGATATTATGGACCGAGCGTGTGATAAACGACGATAAGGTCTTGGGTGCTGGGATACAAACAGCAAGGAAGCTTAAACGCAATGTCAGGAAGAGGCAGCTGAAGTTTCGGAGACGTAATGAGAAAGGAGGGCCTGGAGAATTTGACACAGGTCGAATAGAAGGACAAATAGACAAGGGGAAGCAATGTATGACTGGTGGACTTGAGCAAGTGGATGACAGAAGGTGCTCTTGGGAGGTGGCAGAAAGACGAAATTATTGAGAGTTATAAGGTATAGGGGGGAGTGGGGAACCATGATCGCCTACGTCCTGAAAGGACACGACACATAAGAAGAAAGAAAAAAAAATCTTTTCTTTGTTTCTAATGAAATTTTCCTGTTTCTTATTATTTTTGTTATATTTCTTCGAAATAATGTCCTCATATTGGTTACAGATTAAGAGGTAGGTTTATGCGGCTATGTGCGGAAGGTAACTGTTAACCCTAGATATGCATCTGGCTGGTGCTTGAGTGGAGCTTACATCTGAAAAGGCGGATATGAAGGTTAACTCTAGATTTGAACAGGTTAAGATTGTAGTGATCGGGGAAACAGCCCATTGAGAGTCGGTTTCAGAAGGCATCTGGCTGCTGCTTGAGTGGAGCTTACATCTCAAAAGGGGGATATGAAGGTTAATCCTAAATTTGAACAGGTTAAGATTTTAGTGATCGGGGAATCAGCCTCTTGAGAGTCAGTTTCACAAGGCATCGGTTCGTGGGAAGAAGCTGCTTGAGTAGAATTTTCATCTCAAAAGGGGGATATGAAGGGAATGAAGGTCGGTCACTAAAATGTGCGTGATATTACGGGTCTTAGCCGTGAAAGGTAGGATTGGTGAAATAGGGAGTGAAGTTCATCTGTACATTCACAATGTCAATAAAGATCGAGCTGTTAAGGATGCGGAGAAGGTTTTGAGCGAAAAAAATGAAGCAGGTGGGATTGTACAGGAGGTGGAACATAGACCGAATAACAACCAATATGGGAAAAACAGTTAAATATATCACTGTATAATGATGCATCCATAACGCTGTCTTGCAGCCATATGCAAAAATACTGAAAAGGCCATGGAAGTAAATCCCAACAGAAAATCAGAAGTAGAGTCTCGAAGATAGTTGTGCGTAAGCACGACAAACACTTGGCAACTCCTGCAGTCAATACGACCCTAAATATAATGCTTTGTATTTCTTTACATAATGTCGATATAGAGAGCTTACTCTAGTCTCATTACCAAAGATTGAATTTTGAACAAAGGCACTACCAATATCTCGCGAGATAAGCGGGTCCCTACTAATATATAATAAAAATTCGAACAGAAATAAATTGGCCGTTTTTCAAAATGGCAATTACTTATAATTTAAGAAGAAATATGAGAGTTCATTTACTGAATAAAGAACTGATGCAAGAATTTGTTCTAATTAAAATAGTTGTCAATTATTATTCATTATTTGGTAATTAGTAAGAAAAACTACGAAGAGTATTTCTCTATATTTCTCTGATAAAGTATTATGTACACTATTTACATTATTCGGACTATCTTTGTCGCCATATTTATTTACAACGTTTCGGCCTTTCAGTATCTGTCTATATTTCTAAGATGAGGTATTATGTACACTATTTACATTATTCGGACTATTGTCCTAATCTTTGTCGCCATATTTATAACAACGTTTTGGCACGTGGGACTAGAGCAGTCTACCCCAGTGAGTGAAATAAAGGGTACAGTTCGACATTCCAAACACCTGAAGAAGGCCGGACCGTACACCGGCTGAAAGGTTGTAATAAAAACGGCGATAAAGAGGAGGACAATAGTTTGAATAATGTAAATAAAGTTACAGTTAA
This sequence comes from Acanthosepion pharaonis, assembly GCA_903632075.3. Lineage (NCBI taxonomy): Eukaryota > Metazoa > Mollusca > Cephalopoda > Sepiida > Sepiidae > Acanthosepion > Acanthosepion pharaonis. The sequence continues at coordinate 59,285 of CAHIKZ030005155.1, read as the reverse complement.
ACCTAGCCAATTTTACTGTAAAATGGATCTAACCAACGCCTTTATCCACTGTGTCATGTATCCAATGACAAGACCCAAAGAATGCGAGTTCAATACCTGGGTAAGGCAGTGGAAAAGGTGGAGAGCGAAATTAACAAGAGATAACTGATAACTAACATCCATTAAAACATGGCACGTGGAACTAGAGCAGCCTACTCCAGTGAGCGAAATAAAGGGTTCAGTTCGACATTCCAACCACGTGAAGAAGGCTGGAGCGTGTAACAGCCTAAACGTAGTAATAAATATGGCGTCAAAGATGAAGACAATAATGTAAATAGTGAACTATGAAGAGGTAAAGAATGACGTCATTAGATCAGATCGAGGCTAACAAGAGAGAACACTTTGTAAACCTTTGCTACTAAAGAAGTGCAAAATTTCATTCAAAAATGAAAAAAAAAAAACATCGAAGTGAAATAATTCAAAGATCATTTTTTTTTTAGAATAGGAAATGTTGGTATCTTGGAATTGTTGCGTTTAGGCAGAATCTTCTCAAAGATTAAAAGAAGTTTCGATGAAAGCAAAAATATGAATTAACGATGCGATCGAAAAAAGAAATTTTATCAAAGATAGTAAAAGTGAATTTAAACTTTGATAATATATTCGCATTAACAACATCAAATGCAGGAATATTCTTTGCTTTACTGACTTTAAATAATACTAAAGCAACTGCATTTCCCTCCAGATCTCTCCTTCTCTCTCTCTCTCTCTCCCATTCTCTCTCTCAATTCTTTCTGTCTATCTTATGAATAAATCTATTTAAATAATTATATTGATAGAAAAATAGAAATTTACATTGCATGAAACAATCTTATATATAGAAATGTCTAAAGTAAAATACGAAAATAACTCTGACAGTCTATTCATCTCCTCTCTATATTCTCCCTCTCTTTCTTTCCTTCTTTCTTTCTATCTATCTATCTATCTATAGGATTAATATGAGAAAATTTTTTTAACTTAGGTGAATGATGTTAACTTCATGATCCCGACTCCAGATTTTCTTTGGTGCACCTTGCCTTACGTCCACTCTTCAGGGCTATCAGCAATCTCCTGCTTATATTTGGGAGCTTTTTCATCTTTATCTACTTAACATTAGTGTAAGCATTTTTCCGTGTTTGTGTGTGCGTTTGTGCGCATAAATGATACTAATGATATTAATGCTTAAATGGTAAATACTTATATATGCATAAAATTATCTATCTATCTATCTATATATATATATATATATATATATATATATATATATATATATATGTGTGTGTGTGTGTGTGTGTGTGAAAAAATATATAGAAAATAGGAAAGAAATCGTTAGGTAAATAATCCAAAGCTCTTTAGCATTTTTGTTATTAATTTTAATTATTATTATAATTATTATTATAATTAAATAATAATTAGTTATTTAAAATAGCGTGTTGCAATCATATTTTTTAATATATATATATATATATATATATATATATATATATATATATACATGCATGCATGAATGCACACATACACACATACTTTTAATTATACATCGTCAGTGGGCTATCCGTGATATATATATTTGGTGGTATCGTAATCTTACTTATTATAAAACGCAGATTGTGTGTCTGTGCGTGTGTGTGTCTGTACGTTTATATAATGGATCGGATTTCCTACATTTTTCAACCTATTTCAACAAAACTTCACAGGACTGCGTAAAATTACCTTGCGATGGTTCTGACAGCGCCAAATATTGGAAAAACAATTGTTTTTGCACAAAATCAATTTGAAACACGATTAAAACGTTATTTCTTATTGTCTTGCACACTTTTTTCTTTATTTTTACATTCAGAATGCTTTAAAAATTCCATTTACAAAACAATTGTTTATAATAAAATTCTATTCAATCGGTAGACTCATAACGATTGAAAACAATGTTTTTGTTTGAGTTTGTGTTTGGCCAATTCTAAAAAAAAACAAACGAATTAAGACATGCGTGTCCATCAACCTTAAACAATTATTTTTGTCAATTTTATTTTTCAGTCTTTATGATGGTCGATATTTGATCTATCTCTTACTGTTACATCCCCGGGCAACGCCGGGCTCTACTGCTAGTTATTAATAATAGAATGTTAATTTTTTATCTATTATGGTTTGAATTGATGTGTATATGTCTGTATTTATGCCGTTATGTGTACGCGCACGTACACATCTATGCATATATATAGGTATACGTACGCACACATATATACATATAAACGTGCGTACATAGGTACTTGTACATCTATGTCAGGGCTTTGTTATTAATATACTAATGCTTAAAGTTTATTTATATTTATACTAATAAATATAGTATACATATACTAATGCTTAAAGTTTATTGTATTTATGCTAATACATGTAGTATACATGTACTAATGCTTAAAGTAAATATATTATATATATACTAATTCTTAAAGTTTATTGTATTTATACTAATAAATATATTATACATATACTAAAAGTTTATTTGTATTTTAGGGTATTGTTGTTTGTATATATATATATATATATATATATATATATATATATATATACTGATAATATTATCCTTTACATTACCTGCCATCTAAGCTTATACACTTGGTATTTGTCAGCGCTCTCCCATCTAGGCACCTACCTGGCTTGACATTGCTTAACTTCGGTGATCGGACATGAACCCGTGTTTCAACGTGATATGGCTGTAAGTGCAGTATAACAGCCGCACATACAAACCTATAGCACCTGATATTCCCCAGCAGTCACCATCAAGGTATTGACCAGGCTAGATGTTGGTTAAACTCATGTGATCGGACAAGAGCCGGTGTTTCAATGTGATATAGCCGGAATCCGAATATAACTGCCGCACACCAAGTTTATAGCACCTGGTATTCCCCGGCGGTCACCCACCAAGGTACTAAGATTAACGTTTATTATCTTCGGTGATTAGACGAGAACCAGTCTATCAAAGTGAAAAGTTCATAAACCTATGAACCAATAGCACTTTGGGATGATGTGGTACTATATAAAAGCTTTACAGGTGTACCATACTGATTAAGCTCGAATGGTAACTCCTGATCCTCTTTGTCATGTGTCCTTACCTATAACTACAGAATGAACTCTTCCTAACACTACGTATACTACGCCTCTCAAGAGAGAGGGTCGAATTCTCTGAATCTGAACAGAGGGGAACCCGGACGAGACTCCACCGAAGGCCAGAGTCTCGTTCGGGGATGTTGACCAACCCGATCCCGTTTATACGGTTTCTGCGGGCATTTTTTGGCTGAGCTTACGGGAAACTCGGCCTTGTGCCATATGCAACCCTAGTAGGGGGGGGGTAGTTACCGAATCGAGCCGAGCATCTCGGCTTGACGGTCGAAGTCTCTGCCTCTGAGCAGAGAGGAACCGGGATGAGGCTCCGCCGAAGGGCAGAGACTCATTCGGGGAGGTTGACCAACCCGATTCTGTTTTTACAGTTTCTACGGGCATACTTTGGCCGAGCCTACGGGCTCGGGAAACCCACGTTAAACTCGGCCTCGTGCCACCTGCAACCCTCGTGGGGGGGTGGCTAGATACTGAATCGAGTCGAGCCTATCGTAGTTCACTCCAAACCAGACTGACAGTCATACTAACACCTTCCACCTCTTGTATTATTATTTCGTATAATATACCTTCGTTATTTCTACTCTTGTGTTCGTGTTGTTCTTCCTTGGTCCTAACCTGGACTATAACACTCATTTATCAATTTACTTCCACACAGATGAAGAAAAAAAAACTATAGGAAACAGAGATGTGGTTCCACAGAAGAATCCAAACTATTCTGTTGACGGACGGAGTAATCAACAAGGACGTCCTAAAGAAAGGACACTTTCTTTGGCACAAAATAAGGAAGGAGTGCTTGGAAAACCTAATACTCACGGGGCATAATGAAAGGTAAGAGAGTAAAGAAAAAGGCAGCGGCCCACTTATTTGATCAGGTAATGGATAGCGGAACGAGGGGGGAGCTTTAGCAAAACGAAAAAGAGATAAGAAATTGTGCATCGCCAAGATTGCTTATGTCTTGAAGTGTTGCATCGGATTGAAAAGATTATTTACGTTCTCGTTCAAACATATACACTAGTGATGGTATATACCGCTCATAAGAGCCTTTCTTTCCTTTTATGTGCCATGTCCTTTCAGGACGTAGGCGATCATGGCTCTCCACCTCCCTCTATCGCTTGCAGCTCTCAACAAGTTCCTTCCCTCAGCCACCGCCCCAGACCACCTTCTGCCATCCACTTGCTTAAGCCGGTCAGGTATGACGTGCGTTGTCTCACTTTCCCTCTATTCGCCCTGTGAGTATCTGATTCTGCAGGCCCTTCTTCCTCATTATACGTCCCAGAAACTTCAGCTGCCTTTTGCTGATGTTAAGTATAAGTCTACTCCTTGTTTGTCACCTCTCTAAAAGCCCATCGTAGCTCACACATTATTTTCATGATATCCTTAGCATCCTTCTGTAGAACCACATCTCTGTCGCCTCAAGTCTCTTCTTCATCTTTGATGAAAATCGTCCAAAATTCGCTGCCCGTCCTGGGTATGACGATAAACTACATCCGCGTTCTGGGTAAGACGATAAACTACGTCAAACAGCAAGGTCTCTGATCAGGAGGTTTTGAGGAGCGTGGAATCACCTCTTAATTGCTGGTGTTCCCAGGTCAACCCTGACCCGGGGTGGTAGCACCTTGTTAGGGTCCCAGTTATGGACAAATTGTTAACACCCAAACTTATGTAAAAATTATGTTTTAATTCCAAAAATCCTTTGTAATAACAAAAATTACCAACAATAATTTTTGAAGAAAAACTTTTTATTAGCTATACTTAAAAAAATATATATATCAGTAATACAAACAGCTACACATTCTTTGAAGAAAAATTGGAGAATGGAACTCAAAATGTAAAATAGTGCGAACAAAATATTACCAAGCGAGTAATTAAAAAAAAATTTTACGAAAATATCAATTAATCAATCCAAGATTGTAAATTTCCTTAAAGTTTGTTTGTACTAAAAAATATGAGTAATTTAAAAATGGTTCGAATATATATGTATATGTGTACACATTTGTTTTTACCAAACTATCGCTATGAATCTATTTTAAAAAATTTTCTCGCATTAAATGACCCACTGTGGTTTTGACATACCATAAAACAACCAACCAACATTTGCAACCGTAAAGAAACGCATATATTACGTAACAGATCAGTATTCTTTTCTTTGTTACCAAAGAAAACCTGCAGTCTCGCAATACTCTGCTTAGCTTTGGGAATGTGCCTTTGGCCATCCAAATACGTCTACGGATCTCAGGGTCGCACTTACCGTCCACTGTTCTGCTTGATTCTAGTGTTCCCGACCTGCAAATCGTATTTCGGGCTCATTCTCATAAGGGTAAAGATCCTAAATAATAGACCTACACTTGGTTTTCACACGCTGAACTGTTGGGTAGAACGTTCTATCGATTTCTTAGCTCCTTAATTTCATCGAAAGTGATCGATATTTTCTTATTTCGCGATGTGGCCATATCATGCACAACACATTCATAGTCTTTCTTTAGCCATCGTTGTCAATTCATGTGTAACGTGGACTAATGACACCGTGGTTGATCTCAGGGAAGAAAATGTGAAAAGTTCTAAGCATTCAGTATTTGGCAGATAAAATGAAAACAACTGATATGCATACATAGATCCTGTGAGCCAAGCAGATGATCCTATAGCGAGAAGTTAGATTTTTTTTATCCTTCTCTTTTCACAGATATTCTCTTAGTTTTTTTCACAGTTTGAAAAATTGTCACTCTTTACCGCCATTTTTTTTCTTTTTCGATTAAAATTTTCCCGCCTTTTTTCTTTAGTTGATGCTTTTCGCATTTTTTTTCATTTGTTACGTCTTCACAATTATACATTTCTTGTTATTCTTTACACGATTTCATAAGAATATGAGAAACATAAAAAAATTCCCCAATTTCGAATTCAGGCCATAACATTCAAGAATTCGATTATAAAATTGAGTGAAGCAATTTTGTTAACGGAGCAGATTTTTTGAATGTCATATGAATGACTTGAACTCACGCAAAATTATATTTAAATTCATAAAAGCTGTCTTCGATTCTACCCAACACACCTGTGCAAAGCGGCCATTGTCCATTCGACAGTCTGGTGCAAAATGTACCGGCAAGCCATTTGACTGTTCTACTTTGAATGTCGCCATGGACAACACTCGTGAGATGGAGGGGAGTGGTGACAACACAGTGGCGCAATATGCTCTAAATGAATGAATGAATGAACAGCAGAAGTAGTGTGTCCAACGCAAGACATCCTCATTGAACCTAACTCTCTTCAGGCTGGTTTTGAATTCAGTCTTTTCTTTCTCTTAGGCTGATTAACGCCTCTGGCAAGAGAGCTCAGTCTGTTCTGCTATTTAATCCTTAACTAAATCAAGATGGATTCATGCCTTTTCTAAGAGCAATAGTGTGAAGTGAACAAAACAGAATCAAGTGGGAATTGAACTTGGCATGTCATATTCAATTTTTGGAGATAGTCATTACCCCACCTTTGTCTCCTTAATCTGTTGAGAATCCGACATAAAACATGGCAATTATTTCATTCAGATTAAAAAGTCTGAACAAAATCTAAATTAGCCCTATCGTTATGAACAGGAAAAATTAAATAAAATGTATTTGTACTTTATTTTTCAAGAACAATATTGGTGAAAAGAAAGTAAATTAATTATGATTCAAATTAATATAACAAAAACGCCATTTCTATCATTTTAAAGGAATTCTTGACTATTATGAAATTGTCTATTCTACATGGAAAAGTTGGCATACCTATGTGTTTATATACGGCCATCGGCTAGTCGGTAGCCTGCGTATAGGTGCTGCGCCTGAGAGGTCAATGACTTTATCAGTGGTTGGAGTAAAATCTGAGAGTAGGGACGGAGCAACCACAAAATCCCCGGTGCAAAAGGAACCGGCACGTGGAGAGTGTTGATCACAGTAGTACAAAAATGCGACAACAGAATAAATGACTGAATTTTACTGCTTTGGCTTGAATGTCACCATGAACCACAATTACAACAGAAATCAATGGTGGTTAAAACAGCGGAGCAAAAATGCGTTAACTGATCGTTGTTTAAGGCATGAAACCAAAAATTTATCTCTAGCTTTAAGAATCGACGGTTAATTCTGTTTATTACTATTGTTGTTAACACCTTACAGTTGTTTCCTTCTAGAATCATCTTCAGGTGAACCAGAGGTGAGTTTTCTCTGGAAGATTTTTATTCTTTTCAAACTGCCCCTCGGCCGACCCATTTCTTGATAAGTGATTGGATTTATTTTTTTTTTTTTTTTTTTTTTATCAATTGACCTCAACCAAGACGATAAAGAGAGGGGAGGATTATGAACCGAGTGATAGGGGAAAATAGCTGCACCTGTCTATATTTCTGAGATGAGGGATTGTAATTATTTACATTATTTACATTTTTCGGACTGTTGTCCTCATCTTTATTGTCATATTCACGACCATTCGGCCGTTGTGCGCTCTAGCCTTCTTCAGGTGATTGGAATTTCGAACTGTACCCGTTATAGCACGTGCCGATAGAACCCTCTACACTTATGCAAGAAATTAAGGGTTCAGTTCGAAATTCCAGTCACCTGAAGAAAGCTGGAGCGGACAACGGCCGAAACGTCGTTAATATGGCAATAATAACGAGGACAACTGCCCGAACAATGAAAATAATGTAAACTATTTACAGTTACTGAGGAGGAAACATACTAATAACACCCTTCCATAACAGTTTGATAGTTGTATTTTGCTATAGTAAGATAATTGGCAATACATATTTCTAAAACATATATGCCACGGTACACGCTTGTGTAAATTAATTATACAGGAAGATGTAGAGGGCTATGATCACCCACACCCTTGTTTAAATTAATTGCAGCAAAACGAATAATTCCGTTATTATTTACTTTTTTTCGTATTTTTCCAATGAAACGTGAACCAGTACACATGTTAGTATTAAGTATGTCCATTGCACGAAGTCGTCCCTTGCAGATTGACCAGAGATTCTCGAATGGATTTAAATCAGGGGAGTGTCCTGGCCAATGTATAGTACTTTGATTTGCTCAGTGGTAAGGCTTGCCAGTGTGTTCGTGCAGCATTAGAATTTTCGTACGCTTCCTTGGAGTAACGTCCATCACAGACAATGGCCGTAGGACAAATAATCGACAATCGAGACAACAGTGTCTGGGCATGATGAAAATCTGAGGCAATCACAGATGACGCAATATTTTTCAGGCCCAAACAAATTTCATCATACACCCGGAAAATCGATTCATATTACTGCACACAACAGCAAATGACTTAATCTGAGGAAAAAATAGAAATTACATCCTGTCACTTCAGTGGGTTTAAAAGTGACCTTATGGTGAAAGAAAGGAAACTAAAGCGGTTGTATGAATTACTTTACACAAGGATGTACCTTTTGACGTTTTCACCAATTATTATTCTATCTGATTTTTCATATATTTTTATATTAAATTTATTAGCGATTAATTTAAATGGCCCTATACTGTTTAAAAGTTTTCCATTAATTCCTGATAATTCTTTTTTTTACTGCATTTTCATTATATAGAGAATAGTAATATTCTGTCTCTACGTCTAATACACTGTCTTCTTGGAATTGATGGTTGTCTTTTCTCACTGACTTAAGGTCAGTCAGTCAGTTAAGTGCCATACGTCATACACGCTTGGGCGATCATGTCGCTTTAGATCCAAGACTGTCTAGGCAGAAGATTTTCTCGCAGTAGCTTGAACTGGTTGCCAAACCAAACTTATAGGACCCAGTCGCCTATTCTATTCAATCCATAGCTCGGTGGTGGAGGACATGGATTCATACCCTTCTCATGGGTATTTCACCGTAAGGAGATATACGAACGAACACAGCTCCACGCTTCTCACTCCGAGCCCTTATCCATTCCGTAAAGACGCGCATGAAGGTTAAGGACACCTGGCACAGTGGATAACGGCGTTGGTTAGATTCAGTGACAGGAGCCAAAGAGTTCAATATCCGGTTAAGGCAATGGAGAACGTGCAGAGGGGAATTAACAGGAGATAACTAATAACTGACATCCATTAAAACATGACCCATGTAACTAGTACAGTCTACCCCAGTGAGCGAAATAAAGTGTTCAGTTCGACAATCCAAGCATCTGAAGAAGGCTGGAGCGTGCAGTGATCGAAACGTTGTAATAACAACTATGTCTTGAGAAAATATATTATATCATCTAAATCAGTGGTTCTCAATCAGGAGGAATTCCCCTAGGGGTGGGGATTTCAAGGTGGGGGGATAGAAATATTATTTTTTCAGTTATTTCTCAGTAAGTGTAAACTTCATCATAATAACATCGATTTAAATAGCTTGAACCTTTACCTTGAACTTTTAATGAACATTTTTGCGTATTGAATTCCAATATCCCGGCATTCTATTGATTTTTTTTTTATTGAAGTCTGCTTCAGTTTATTTCTGTAGCTATTAAATTAGTAAAACTCTTCTATGAAAATGAATCCATGTCAATATTCAAATATGGAAAAAGAATGAAGATTTTTTCAATAACAGATTCATATTATTCGGACGTTTTAAGTCGGGGAAGCTTGGAAAGGTAGGGTTGATGACGTTGTGTTGAAATGTGGGCACCGGCCCAAAAAAGGTTGCAGATCATTCATCTAAAGCATCGTCTTCACTTATACATCTGTGCATAACACATACACACACATATATATATATATATATATATATATATATATATATATATATATATATATATATATATATATGGTACTAGTTTGGAAAACCTTGGATAGCTCAACTTGCAGTAGAACAAAATGGGAAATAAAAAAGAACCAACAACATTAAAACAACACACACACACACACACACACACACACACACACACACACACACACACACATATATATATATATATATATATATATATATATATATATATATATATATATGTATGTATGTAAGCAAATATATGGATATAGATCCGACAGTATGAAGAAAAATATACGGAAAAGACAAACAAAAAATCCTTATATACAATTGTGATGTTTTAATGTTAATATGCCAACGTCAGACGGGGCGCTGATCTTATAAAACTTTCAGTTATCTGTTTGGATAAGTTTTGTTCTCATGTACATCGTCTTTGTCATGTTGTATTGATAATGTTATAATTTATGAATATGTCCTGAAGATGGTTTATTAGACCGAAACGTCAGACGTTGACATATTAACATTAAAACAGCATAATTGTATATAAGGATTTTTGTTTGTTTTTTCCGTATATATTTTTCTTCATATATATATATATATATATATATATATATGCACATTTCATTGAATACGACAGACAAGCTGCTTTTATTTAGTTTTTTATACAATTTCTTAGTTACTTTCCCTAAAGCGTTAGTCAAGCCAATCACAGTTTTCACTCAGCGTTTTTCACTTCAAAGCAAAAATTAACTTTCAGATGAATGTAGTAATCTTATCTTTGAAAATGATGAACACTACACCATTTGACATGAAATAAACCATACCCTGATGATAACATTTTGCTTTGTCGAAAGTACTCGGATTTACATACTATGTATCTGGTGATTTTCTCTGTTCCTTTAATAATGACACCAAAAACTTGTCCGTAAATATGAATGAATCCAATTGAAAATAAAGCGACAAAACTTGTCTAAATTAATCAATGAAAATCTCTCTCTCTCTCTCTCTATATATATATATATATATATATATATATATATATATATATATATATATATATATATATATAATTAGTGTATACGGAATGAATTCCAATAACCAACAATTACTATTCTTATTTTATCATATAATTTACTAATTATTCGTTAGAATAAATTCTTTTTAATATTACCCGTATTTTATAGATCTGAATAGCTATTATAACATGATTTCGTTGTCAAGCTTTTGAATCTTCCTATACTTGAGTTTTGATTGGTCATCATCACTTGATAAGACATCGAGGGTGTTGAAAAAAAATGGCTATTTTTGTAGTGATTTTATAACATATTTATGTTATATATTTTTTTTTAATAAAAAATAATCATATATATATATATATATATATATATATATATGTACATATTAGTGTATTTCAGTGCATTTAGGCAGCAAATTCTCTTTTAGGTATGTCTGATAAAAGAAACTGCAAACATGATATCTTCGTATTTTTAGCATAATCCGTTCATATTCACGGATATTCTTCCGTGTATTACAATCAAATGATGCAAGAAATAGATTTTGCTTTACTATTTTCACCCCGATGACGATATCAGAAAGAGATGGAAAGTACTTCTGAAAGAAAAGAAACTTGCTTTCACTGTTACAGTGCATTTGATTGTAATACATAGAAAATATTCGTGAATTTGAACAGATTATGCTAAAAATAAGCAGACATATTGTTTGTAATCTTTTAATGAAACATGCATATATATATATATATATATATATATATATATATATATATATATATATATATGAACTGGACGCCCGTTTCGTCCTATATTTGGGACTCATCAGCAGTGCACATCCACTAGCGAGAATTGAAACCCACTACTCAGTCGTAATTGATCTAGCAAGACAAGCTTTCTAACCATTACACCACGTCGAGGTGCCCTCGCCACTTTGTTTAGGCATGGTTAAATTTTTCACGAATTTATTTTTACAATACTTGCATTAAGGAAGTTTTCTGTTCTCCCCGAGTTAATCAGTGCTTTTAATGGCTGTTCGTTAACCGTGATTTCTGTCGTTGTGTTTGATAAGCAGGTAAGTGTATCCAATGATGCCGAAGAAAATACCGTTTCGTTCCCCTTTTTCTTAATCCTACAAACTTTATCTGAAAGTCCCTGCTTTCCGCATGTATCATACGTATTATAAAACACAGGTTGTGTGTGTGTGTGTGTGTGTGTGTGTGTGTGTGTGTGCGTGTGTGTCTGTACGTTTATATATTGGATCGGATTTCCTACATTTTTCAACCGATTTCAACAAAACTTCACAGGACTACGTAAAATTACCTTGCGGTGGTTCTGACAGCGCCAAAAATTGGAAAAACACAATTGTTTTTGCACGAAATCAATTTGAAAACATGATTAAGAGGCATCGTGAGAATGAAAGGGGGACAACTCATATCGAGTTATATCGAGTTATACTTATTATAAAACCCAGGTTGTTTGTGTGTGTGTGTGTGTGTTCGTTTATATATGGGATCGGATTTCCTACATTTTTGAAACGATTTCAACAAAACTTCACTTTTTTTTTGGCAGGTAGTGTTTCTTATTGTCTTGCACAGTTTTTTCTTTATTTTTACATTCAGAATGCTTTTAAAATCCCATTTACAAGACAATTGTTTATAATAAAATTCTATTCAATCGGTAGACTCATAACGATTGAAAACAATGTTTTTGTTTGAGTTTGGGTTTGACCAATTCATAAAAAAAAACAAAAAACAAAACAAAACAAAACAAAAATAACTAAAATGCGTGTCCGTCAACCTTAAACAATAATCTTTGTTAATTTTATTTTTCAGTCTTTATGATGGTCGATACTTGATCTATCTCTTACTGTTACATCCCCGGGCAACGCCGGGCTCTATTGCTAGTAAATAATAAAACGTGTTAGCCACATCGCAAAAACCTTCCCAGTTTAATATTCAAGTTTCTCAGTTTCCTACATTCTAAGTTCGATCTTTAGTTTTGGAAGGAGAATTCTTGGCAACTTTAAATGTCAACCTAGCAGCTGTAAAGAAGTGTATCTTTTTTTTTATAAAGTTTCATTCGTAAAAATCAATTTATTTATACATCGGTGGAGATGAGAATTAAAAAAAAATCAGATATTTTCGGATGTTTTACTTTTTACCTGTTAACACACAGCACTTCTTTAAGTATGAACGCTTACAGGATAAAAAAATATTGAGAGTGGGGAGAGAAATCCTTGCTAAAAAAAAAACATTATTGCTCGAAGTTTATTTCGGAAAATATTGATAGCGATTTACAAAAAAAAAAAGAAAAAAAATTTCATTTTTGTCAATGAATTCTTTCAGCCGTAAATCTTCTAATCCATAAATGTTGACGATATTTTTTAAGATACTTTTCTTAATATGAGCTCGCGAATCTCGAAAAATCTCGACGGAAGCAGTCAAAAACTAATTAGTGATAGGATTTGTTATTTTATTTTTACTGATTTTATTGTTAAATACCAGTTCGTGTTTATTTTATCTCTACTGAGAGGTCTTTGCACAAGGAAAAACCCTATAATCCCTTGAATTATTAAGTAGCGGTACCACATCAATTACAGATACAGTAGCAGTTGTGTTTTATACGCCAGACATGACCTAATCCAAACCACTCCAGGCTAGTTTGACTTCAGAGTTTTCCTCCCTCTAGACTACTTACCAACCAAGTCTATAGGGTTACTCGGTCCAGCTGTTTACCAAAAACGGAATAAAGAGAATGATTTCAAGGGTATTAGCACGTAAATGAATGTAATGAAACTTACTATAATGCGAACGCGGCTCTCCGATTCCAAAATCCGACCCACAATCCATTACGCCACTATACCTCCTTTAACGCAACCGTACCTCCTGTTTGAACAGACGACAGAAAAAGTGACATCAAAATCTGAAGGTTCATTAGAATAACAATTGATGCCTTCCAAAAGCTAAGCAAAGAAAAATGTTTTGAAACCTACTGGAACGCGAACTCGGCTCTCCGATTCCAAAATCCGACCCGCAATCCATTGCGCCACTGTACCCCCTTCAACACATCCGTACCTCCTGTTTGAACAGACGACAGAAAAACTGACATCAAAATCTGAAGGTTCATTAGAATAACAATAGATGCCTTCCAAAAGCCAAGCAAAGAAAAATGTTCATTAGAAACAAAAAGAAATTTGTGCTAAACTCTCATGTAAAAACCTGACAAATGGCAGAGAATGTTGGGCAGCCTTTTCACCTATGAAATATAAGCAACATATATGTGGTTCTACAGAAAGATGAAAATTCCATGGATTGAACATGTATGTAACGAGAATGTTTTAATTGGTTATTTCGTTTTTTTACGGTTTCTCAGCCCTTTGCGTGCTATTTACATCCAAAAATATTCTTAGATTGTAATATTCATTTGGTGGGTGAGGGCACATAAAAATGATTTAGTGGTACAAGATTTACTTTTTGTCACATAGCTGGGGGGAAGAGGGGTAATTGCGTGTAAGTGAATATAATCAATCTAACTGGAATTTGAACTCGGCTCTCTGATTAACAATTCCGACCCATTATCCATTGCAGCACCCGCACATCCAAGCTTACAGTACCTGGTATTCCCAAATGGGTACCCTTCTAGATACTGACCAGTCCCGACGTTGCTTAACTTCGGCAATTGTACGGAAAAGTTTTAAGGGAAATTTAAACTAAAAGGGTTAGGATCGGAAAGATACATTAGAGATTTCTCAGATATATAGTGCGAAAAGAGGGCCTGGTGAACAGAACACTCACATAACACATTGGAGGTCAGAGAGACAGATGAAAAAAAGCTAGTAACATTAACGAACGTGTAAGCAAAAGATGGGAAGTTGCGGAGAGCCATGGTCGCCGACGTCCTTAAGGGAGACGTCACATAGAAGAACGAGTATAGTTGTACTTTCTTTTGCATCATTTTTTTTGTTACTTCTTTTGCAACATTTTCTTTTTATCCAATATTTATCGGCATTGGTGATAAAAACAATTTTTTTTTTTTTCATTTCACTCTATTCACAGACTGATTTGGTAAAAAGTATAATAAAATTAATCGAATACCGGACTGAGAAAAAAAAAAGAAAAGAAAAAGATAAGGAAAAAATGTCTATTCACCCTCTTCAATTTTCTTAGAACATTGACTGGTGGTCAGGGTTCTTGTTGGCTGGTTGAATAAATCTGTTTTCTCTTAGTTCAAGCGTAAATTTACAGGAGAAAGATCAGACAAACGTTTATTTATTTGTAAATGTACCGCCTTTTCCCCAGTAGTTGATTAGAGTTCTCCACATCTGTGAATTCAGTTGACTTATACGGGAAGATAGCAGAGTGGTTTTTTTGTTGCCTTCTCTATGGTATTGAGTTTATCAGCACAGAGAACCTTTTCTCCCTGCCAGCCATACAACTGATGCTTACCTCCAGGAGAGCAATACTCTACGTCTTAAACGGCTCATGTTTGGGGATTATACCAAATCATATTGCAACATCTACTGCGAGGAAAGTTTGTTCATTTTGCCATGCAAGAACATTTTTCTCCTCAGAATCCAACTTTCACATTTATATAACTACCATTCATCCGTGCATTGAATATTGCTGCCATATCTGGTCTGTTGCTCCTGTTGTCTATCCAACTGGAATTTGAACTCGGCTCTCCGATTAAGAATTCCGAGCCATTATCTATTGCATCACCCGCACATCCAAGCTTACTGTACCTGGTATTCCCAAATACTCACCCTTCTAGATACTGACCAGTCCCGACGTTGCTTAACTTCGGCAATTGTACGGAAAAGTTTTAAGGGAAAATTAAACTAAAAGGGTTAGGATCAGAAAGATACATTAGAAATTTCTCAGATATATAGTGCGAAAAGAAGGCCTGGTGAATAGAACTCACATAACACATTGAATGTCAGAGACGGGTGAAACGGCTCATGTTTTCAACTGAGAGATTATACCAAATCATATTGCAACATCTACTGCGAGGAAAGTTTGTTCACTTTGCCGTGCAAGAGCATTTTTCTCCTCAGAATCCAACTTTCACATTTATATAACTACCATTCATCCGTGCATTGAATATTGCTGCCATACCTGGTCTGTTGCTCCTGTTGTCTATCTCGAGATTCAAAGAAGGGTCTGTAATGGATCCAGTCGACTTCGGTTGTTTTCACACTGAGGTGACGTGGCTTCCATCTATCTTTTTCACATATATCGTCATGGAAGCTGTCCTGAAGATCCTTGACTGCAAGAACTTAAGCGTGCTACGAGATTAACAACTTTTTCTCACCGTTTTACTGTTGAACCGCCACTCCTATTCTGACGCTTTCTTTTCTCGCACTTCTCACATCTGATTTCTTGCTTCACTGCTATCTGCTATCTCCCACAAAATTAAATGAATCGTCAATCACCATCCTGTCTTCCTGGACCATGTTCCTTTATTGTCCTTATCCCATTCTCGTTCAGTCTCTGTAACAACCTACGTCCTACTAGAGTTATCGCCTTGTTTGGAGTGAAATAATTTAAAATTGTTGTCCTTCTTCAACCGCAACTAAGATCTCAAAATAGTTGTATAAATCGCAGTCTAAGCTACAAATGTACTTGAGCAGAAACACAGTTACGTGAACATTGTTTGAAAATAATTTTTCAAAAACAATTATTTTAAAACAATTTTTTGAAAAACATTTATTTGAATTGTTAAATTGTTTGAATGAATGGTCAATTATATTAAATGATAATTATTCGAAATACCTGTTTGAAATACGCACGTGGTCTTGCTTGCAGAGAGTCAATACTGATTTACCTCGAGCTAATAACGCCATTGAAGGAAATAACGCAATTGTATGACTTAAACTATAGATAAAATGCATTGTTGGTCATTTTGCTATAATATATATTATTGGTAATTCTGCTATAAAATATAGGGGTCCTAATTTTACTTTAAAATAGTATTGTTGACAATTTTAATATAAATATGTATTGTTGGTAATTTTTTTAAATTATGTGGACACTTTTCGAAAATAATTGATTGAAAACAACTATTCGAAAACAATTATTCGAGTTATAAACTGTTTGAATGAAAATTAATCGAAAGGACAATTATACTCGATGAAAATTATTCGAAATACAAAACTTTCTATTGCATTGGAAATAATAAAAAGGAAATACACAAATGATAATTATTCAAACTACAAATATCGTTAATAAAACAATTTAGTAAGAAAAGATGCTTATAACCTTAAGTTATATGATACTGCACGCAAAAAGTCAGGTACTGAACCGAACTTGTTAAAGGACGATACTAATTTTTAAGTTTTCGATTTACGTCACGGTATTTCTTGACGCTTTTGCTATTTTAACAACCTTACTTTTGCAATATGAATTTCTTGCAAGCCTTGTTCTCTTTTAAGAGCGTCTAAGAATTTCCATATTGTGGGATGATGGGATGACACTATCTGTAAAAAAGCCCGATGCCATCCTTCAAGAGCGTTATTAATTCTAGGTAAATCAGCATTGACACTTTCAAGGAAAGACGACATACGTATTTCAAAGTATAGGTATTTCGAATAATTATCATTTAGTATAATTGTCCTTTCGATTAATTTTCATTCTAACAGTTTGCTATTCGAATAAATGTTTTTCGAATAATTATTTTCAAACAATTTTCTCGATACACAGAAACACAGATTCGCTTGTCACTCTAACAGACGGTTGTGCTCGACTAACGAATAGCCGGCCCTTATGTACTGTGTATATTGGCAGAAGTAAGTCTTTCAAACAAGTTTTATTAATATCGAGTTGCAATTTTTGTTACTACATTTTCATAATTTGCGTATGAGTTGTTGCTCATACGGATCGAATTAGTAGAGAAACTTGCCAAAGTTCCTTGTGCTTTTGTTCAAATTATTCCGACTATTCCAGCCACTTTCAGAAAAGTTAATATCATCACTACCATAGTACACTTCTTGTTGTTTTTATAAAATGGTAGTTTATTTTTCTCTCTTTAGTACATGAAAATCTGTTTGAGGAAAAAAGAAATCAAATATTATGAATAAATAAAACAAAATGAAAGATTTCTGTAAATGTCTAAATTCATTTCGTTGCGTTTTATTCCCCGACAGACCAGTTTTCGAGCGATGTTTTCAACTGCGAAATTACGGCAGAAACAATTTGCCCGGCTTTTTCGAGCGTAAACAAAATCTAACCGCGGTTGCTCGAAGCGTGACAAATTACGAATCATCACCTGAAAGAGATGCCCGGACAATTTCCTTCAAGAAAGCTCACAATTGAAACTTGAAGGCAAGGCATTATGAAAATAGACAGAAAATAACTCCGGCACACGCAAACACATGGGCGCCTGCACACAGACACACACAAACACAGACACACACACACACACACATATATATATATATGAAGAAAAGTATACGGAAAGACAAACAAAAATCCTAATATATATATATATATATGAAGAAAAATATACGGAAAAACAAACCAAAATACTAATATGCAATTATACTGTTTTAATGTTAATATAATGTCAACGTCGGACGTTTCGGTCTAATAGACCATCTTCAGGACATATTCATAAAACATAATTAACATAGACTATATTCAATTCAACATGAAAAAGCGATGTCGCTATTAGCTACTTTTGACTTCTTTGAACAATTTATTTGGAAAAATGAAGTTATTAATAAGGAGAGTTAAAATTATTCCATGCATGATTGCACAGTTCAAGCGTCACTTATTCGCAGTCAGCCGATGAACTTCTCAGCTCAGCTCACCAACGTGTGTGTATGTATATATATATGTTTTTTTTTTTTCATTTCACTTTTGGAAGTGCTATCTGATGATCCGGCGTCCTTTAAAAGGGCTCTGGTGGAATAAATTATTATAATGGTGCCTTAAAGTGATCCGGTTTTCGTTTATTTATATATATATATATATATATATATATATATATGCATGCGCGCCGTCCTATATATGGGACACATCATCAGTGCGCATCCACTACCGAGAATTGAAACCCGAACAGTTACGATACGAGGCAAACGCCATACCAACTGTACCAATGGTTCTCGGTGACGAAGTGGTAACGAATTAGACTCAATATAGCGTCGCTCGATCAAAAATTCCGTGGTGGAATTTTACCCATAGGACTGTGCCTTCCCGAGCCACGACTACTATCCCCAAGCTGCTCAATCCAGAGAAGCCGGTTCAAGCAAGGACACACAGACACACAGACACACACAGACACACACACACAGACACACACACACACACACACATATATATATATATATATAGTGTAACCCGGATATAAGAGACCCTGATATAAGAGACCCTGATATAAGAGAAACCGGAATATAAGAGAGATTTTCTCTGGTCCCAAATTAGAGCCTGTGTTAATGTATGTAAAATAGACCAAACCCGGATATAGGAGAAACCCGGATATAAGAGATTTCTCCGGTCCCGACAACTCTGTTATATCCGGGTTATATATGTATATATATATATATATATATATATATATATATATATATATATATATATATATATATATTATGTTGTCGTAGAACTTACTTTAAGGTTAATTAAACAAGAATGTGTGTGTATTGTGTATTATGTCCGGTTTCGTTTCGTTTCTTTTGTTTTATAGCATATCAACCTCAATGGGTTATTTAATGGCGACAAGATTTTTTTATATTGCTGGTAATATTTTTTTCCTCAAAAATGTATTGCTGGTAATAATTTTTTCTCGAAAATATATTCTTAGTAATGATTTTTTTCTTTAATAATGTATTGCTGGTAATTTTTCTTTAATAATGTATTGCTGGTAATTTTTCTTTAATAACGTATTGCTGGTAATTTTTCTTTAATAATGTATTGCTGGTATTTTTTTCCTTTAATAATGTATTGCTGGTAATTTTCTTCAATAATTTATTGCTGCTAATAATTTATTGCTGCTAATAATTTTTCCTCAAAATTTTATTGCTGGTATTAAAACCTACTTTTACTCTTTCTTAGTGTTTTGATACCAATTTGGGGGTTAACTATTTACCAATAGCTGGGACCCTAACAAATGCCACACTCTGGGTCAGGGTGAACCTGGGAACACCAGCAATTAAGAGGTGATTCCACGCTCCTCAAAACCTCTTCATTAGAGTTCCTTACTGTCGTGTGCAGTTTATCGTCTAACCAAGAACGCGGATGAAGTTTATCATCTTAGCCAGGACGCGTATTATGTCCGTTAGAAAGAAACAAGGAAAAAAAAAGAAACAAACAAAATTTAATTACTATTTATTATTTAAATAAGTGCATTTTTACATGGAGATGGGTAAATGAGAACATACTTAAATAGATAGATAGATAGATAGATAGATAGATAGATAGATAAAAGAAAAGTTGACAGACTACGATAGACATTTAAATAAATAGATAGATAGATAGATAGATAACTTCGATAAACAAACTAGAACAGATACATATATATATATATATATATATATATATATATATATATATAGATAGATAGATAGATAGATAGATAGATAGATAGATAATAAAATAGAACAATCTTTGATGAATAGACTACAATAGATATATAGATAGGACAAACTGGTGTACAAACTACAATAGATAGAAAAATAGAAAGATAAATAGATAGATCGATAGATAGATAGTTAGATAGGTAGAGAGGTAGATAGTTAGATAGGTAGATAGATAGAACAAAAGTTGACAGACTACGATAGACATTAAAATAAATAAATAGATAGATAGATAGATAACTTCGATGAAGTAGAACAGATATATATATATATATATATATATATATATATATATATATATATATATATATATATGTGTTTGTATGTATGTATGTATGTATGTATGTATGTATGTATGTATATATATATATATATATATATATATATTTAGATAGATAGATAGATAGATAGATAGATAGATAGATAGATAGATAGATAGATAAAATAGAAAAGCTTTGATGAATAGAATACAATAGATATATAGATAGAAAAAAAAACTGATGTACAAACTACAATAGATAGATAGACAGACAGACAGACAGTTTTGAAGAATGTAAAAACAAAAAAAACAAAACAAAAAAGTCTATTTATTTCTATACGATTGTTCAGGATTTCTTCCGTAATAAATAATACTACCTTATGATATTTCTTCAAATTGTGAGAAAACAAAATTAAGAACTTTCGTGGATCTGTTAATCTTCTTATAATGCAACTTGGGAGCTGACCATGCATTAAACAATATCGTTAAACGTCTTACCAAATAAAAACTATCGAAACTGAAGATCTAATTACCCATGAGACTGTATCTCTGAAAATTAGATTTTTTTTTCTTTTCAGCACGCTGAACAATCTTGTCACCCAAGAGAAATATCTTCATATTCCTTATATCTAATTCGCTTTCTCACTTGTTCCAATGTACCCACACGTGATTTAAGCCTTTTTGAATATCTGAACTATATTCCGCTTATGTCGTCTTATATTCACGCTTTACGATTGTCTATTTTAGCGGAGGCATACACGAGGAACGTTCAGTAGCTGCATTCTTCGACATTTAAATGCTAATATGGATAGCGGCTCGGATTGAGGAATCGGAGAGCCGAATTCGAATTTCAGTCGAATCCATTACATTCACTTGAGAAAAGTATGAATCCTCTTCTTCTCCACCTCCAGCTATGGGTAAATAGCAGGACAGACCGGGCTCTATAGCCTTGGATGGCAACTGGTCTACCGCGAGAAAAATATCTGCCTCGTCAGTCATGTATCGAAAGATATATGATGGCCTAAGGGTGTATCACGCGTGACACTTAACTGGCTGAATATTTCTGTTTTCTGATATCTTTTTTTAATCCGAACTTTTTCTAAAGATCTGGAGAATTTATCCGAATGATAAAAAATGGAGATGACCAAGGACAGAATTTCTGGTTAGAAATGGTTGTTCTGCGTTAAGATGTATGTCGATAAATAGCTTAGAATTTGGTATTTTTCAATGCAATTTAAAAGATTAATATGTATGAAAGTCCGACAATTATTTTAAGACATTTTTATGTTTATACATTCTTTTTTATAGATACAACTACTGAAGTAAATGCTCCGTTTATAATAAACAGTATTAAACAACATGAATGTCCGAGAAATTGTCATAGAATATATGTATCCTCCGACGGAAGTCGAACCTGTATCATACACGGAACCGTCATATAGCCTGACGTGCTTTTACCAATTTCGCCACAGAGGAACCTTTCAGTTAGCAAGGTCGATTTTACTGTTTTTAAATTACAATTTTCCATGATTTTCTCACGTACATTCATATCTGCTCAATGCGTATCCAAATGTAAACAAATGACGTCACACATTATGAAATGCACAAAGTCCGACAATTATTTTAAGACGTTTTTATGTTTACACATTCTTTTTTTTTCTTTTTTTTTTTTTATAGAGGACGCATATTTTCTATGACAATTTCTCGGACATTCAGGCCGGTAAATGTTGTTTAATACTGTTTATTATAAACAGAACATTTACTTAAATATTTGTATCTACAAAAAAAAAATAAATAAATAAAAAATGTATAAACATAAAAATGTCTTAAATTAATATGTATATTCATTTTTTTTTTTAATTATTAAACCACATGTCAGGCGATAGAGCCTTTAAAACGAAAAGGGCTGTTGGATGTGAAAGAAACGTTGAAAACTGTTAGAAATAAAAAGAGGACATTAGAAAAAACAGAATTCAAGGATGCAGAAGATGATGATTGACAATGCATTTACAGTTTTGAAGATTATACTTGACAGCATTTCAAGAGTTCCACAAGCGACAAATGCCAAAGAATTAGCATATATGATAGTTTTTACATCCTGAAACGTTTTGCATGAATTCTTACTTTTTATCATATCACGACATAAAATTTGCTTACCCAGATTTTCTCTAAGTACAGGATTAAAGAAACAAATGTAACACAAACCTGTTAATTACGATTGACATTGAATACAACAGACAAGGAATATCTAGTTAAATTTTGATGTAGTTTAACGAGCTTTTGTACAAGGGAATTAATGTTGGTTCAAAATTGTCCAGAAATCATCCATAATTTTCGTCCGTACCAGCGCTTCCTATCATTCTAGTATCACTATTTTCACTTCCGTTTCATCTCCGTGTCTTATTGCCATAGCGCAGCATCTGTTTCCGGTGGTGTTGTTCTACTGATGAGGGTGTCTTTTTTCTTTTTTTTTTTTTTTTTTTTTAAAGTAGTCCTTGTATTTCTTGTTTGGTGACAATGTGTACCGCCAATCAAAGAACAATTCAGGGAACAACACATTACTCAGGTAAGCACGAGTCAATATCAAGTGAATTCTCGAAGCCAGTTACGTCAGCCTATCAAAAGTACCCAGGCTTGTAAATAAACCTCGTTTTCATTAGAAGCAAGTAGTTAACTATCTGGGGAAAAAAAGAACGAAGCAAATTGTTTCTTTTTCAGTTCTACAAAACATTGCAAAAGTTTCGCTAATATAAAGTTTGTATACAGATTTGCCAGCAGGCAAACGTCAGAGGCAAACATTAGCCGGCAGTCTGGTTCAAAGCATAACCAAGAAAAATTGTCAACACATGCATAAAAATTGGTAAGATTTTCGGATCACTTATTCCAGTAAACCGATCACAAACAACGTCCTAGGACAAAAAAAAATGTCAAGATGTAAAACACATGTGTATGTGCGGCTATATGTGTTTATGTAGTTATATATATATATATATATATATATATATATATATATATATATATATAATATTAATAGAAATTTTATAAGTATAAGAAACTATACTCGCTCGGAAAACCTTCGGTGTCTTGATTTGCAATAAACAAGCCAATATCAAAGGGAAAAAAAGTTGTAAAAAAAAGAAAGAACCCAGAACATGTACGTTAACCGGAAATAATCGTCCAGAATACGAGTCCAAGGCCCAAAGAAAAAAAAAACCCGATGCGAGTACCCAAAATAACAGAATAAAGTTCTCAATACAATGAGTAGACCAGACCTAGTTAAACCTAGAGAGACTGACAAAACTACCAAGGTTTCACCTAAGCGGATCGTCAGGGAAGGCTGGCTTTCCTGACGATCCGCTTAGGTGAAACCTTGATAGGTTTATCTAGCTCTAGATTTAACTATATATATATATATATATATATATATATATATATATATATATATATGTGTGTGTGTGTGTGTGTGTGTATGTATAATATATATATATATATATATATATATATATATATATATATATATATATATATATATAAATATTAGTGGTAAATATACATATATATACAAAATATATAAATACCCATACATGTATATTTTTAGAATAAAAATTCCAAGAGG
>CAHIKZ030005155.1:0-30000 GCA_903632075.3 Acanthosepion pharaonis | reverse complement strand
TTCAATAACGGAGACAAGTAAATCCAATTCGAATGAAAAAAAAATACTCCTAGGTGAGTACAGGAATATAGCATCTAAATGCTCTTTCTCTCTCTCTCTCTCTGACACACACACACACATCACACACACACGCACACACACATATATGTGCAGATATACTCAAATATATGAAGATATATATTTTCCAAATTGGGGAAAGTGCACAAAAGTAATTTTGTACTCTATCAGCTTTCAACTTTCTCTTTTGACAAAATCAAATAACTACTTCAATACTGTCTGACACTCTGCCTCAGCTGAACAAATGACGCCATTCTGATGTTGATATTAAATGAACTTGCCTTCTACCATTTACTTCATTCAAATAATCTGTTGTTGATGTTAATATCCGCAGCCACGCTGTTGACATTGCCCTGGGACCTAAATAATGTCGGTCAGTACAAAAATCATTCAAACTTTTTGTACAATCGACATCAGGAGTAAGTCATTTCACTTGCAATTCTAGCCTTCATAGAAAAGTTTCTTTATAAAAGGCATGAACCCAATATTCCTTGCTTTTTGGCGTCTCTTTATTCGTCTTCCTAATCCAGTTCTCGGCATTCTTAACTAGGGGACACTAAACAAACATTTTTTTTCCGTATTTACTTACATAAATAAAATGGAATACGCATGAATCTCAATTAGAATGTAGTGGCATATTTTTTGAGTATAATTTCCATTGCTTTTAGATTTTAAGTTTATATGACTATTGGTCATTTCTTTAGATAAAAGAAACACCAATAGAAAAAATACAACCATAGAACGATAGTGCAAAAAGCTCACCTGTCTGGGATAAATCCACGTAACATCCCTGTTCTAAGTGATTAATATTTTACAAGCACAAGCTTAATTTGCAATGTTTTGAAAGCTCATGGCATAGGTTCTAATTCGTATACAGCAATCTATCTAAAGCGCTTAGTCTTGTGCCATGATATATAAAATTTTACCTATCCATAGAGCATTAGTTATTATCCTTATATGGCGGAAATCCTTTTCTCCTATTTGCTTCCCTGATAGCTATAATTTCAAATATTCAAATGTAATGTCAATCGACATCTTCTAATGTCTTGATCATGATCACCGTCCTTCTCTTTATCCTTTCCTCAAAGACTTTTTTTACTGTTCCTCTCCCTCTCTGTAACTATTTGCCTTCTAGTGGCACTCCCGCCTTGATTGGGGGTGATATGCTTAAAAAATGCCATCATTATATTCGGGCTTCGTTCACCTAAATCTTCATTCGATTTAAAACCAAATATCATTGTAGATCAGAAGTTAGAAGATAATCTTGTAGCCCTTTGTAAAGAGTTTGATCTGAACTGGGAGCTCCATACATGTGCCATTATGCCTTACTCAAAAAGTTTACAGATAATTAAATTTTAAAACTGAAAAAACAAAACAAAAAAAAACAATTGTCTGAATGCACGAATGTAAATTCCAATTGGAAATTTTTTCGATTGTTTCTTCACCAAAATGGAACTTTTAGTTGATTGGTGAAATATAGTTGTGAAGCGTTACACCAGTCATTATTCTAACCCGACAGTTTTGCCTAGAATCATGAAGCAAAACAACATCCTGATGGTTTCTAATAATAATTATAGCCATAGAGTTGTTAACTTACAATCGTTTTGAATGAAGGTCGATTTAGAAATGCAAATAAACGCAAAATTAATTGATGGTAAGATTCGAAAATAAAAGCCACTTTATCGTATAAACTGATCCATCACTGAAATATTTGATCCGTTGCGTTAATATCAGTGAAAAGATTTTTTAGTCAATGTTAATTGCTGCCATTACTAAGTTTCCGATTTCATTTCGCGTTAAACGATAGATTTTCCCTTTCATTAGTAAAATAATCATACGCCGTTGACACGGGCGCCAAAGAATTGTGATTTTCCAAAGCGTAGCTTAGATGTGGCACATGCTGGATGTATGGGGCACCCAGTGAGGATCGATCTCACTATTCAGTCGTAATTGCTCTAACGAGACTCAGCGAACTAACCATTATAGTACGTCGAGGTGGCCTGAAAATGATTGTCTAAGCGTAGCTTAGATGTGGTACAAGTTCAATGCATGGGGCACCCAGTGAGGATCGATCTCACTATTCAGTCGTAATTGCTCTAACGAGACTCAGCGAACTAACCATTATGCTCCGTAGACGTGGCCTGAAAATGATTGTCTAAGCGTAGCTTAGATGTGGTACAAGTCCAATGCATGGGGCACCCTGTGAGGATCGATCTCACTATTCAGTCGTAATTGATCTAGCGAGACTCAGCTTACTAAACATTAAATCACATGGAAGTGGCCTAAAATGATTTTCCATGCGTAGCTTAGATATGACACAAAGCCGAATGTATGGTGCACCTAGTAATGATCGAACTGGACGCCCAAGGATTGAATAATATTGAGCAATGTTTGAACCATTACTAAGGAATAATGAACTTCGTTTGTACCCCTATATTTATGACCTTGTACCAAACTAGGCAATTCGTATCATCATCATCATCATCATCATCATCATCATCATCAACAACAATCCCATGTCTATGGTTCGTAGTTTCTTCTTCATATCATGGTCGAAAACTGGAGCGTTATCTCTTCATGAGTAGTTTGTATGGCGCGAGTAGACCTGCTGGACCCAATCACACTCCAGGGTAAGCTACAGCCGATGTACTCTAACTTGAAGATCCATCTTCTTTATTGAAACATGAACGATGATTATATTGGAGGAACCTTACGCAATAGCCTTTGACTTCTGTGTGGGAAGCCATTCACCTTAACTTGATTTCAACCCACTAGAGAAGTAGATAATCATGGAGTCCACTGATCATCGTAATAATTGGATCATTATTGGTTTCTTTATAGATGTACAATTTCAAATACGGCTCATAAATTGCCCGTCTTTATTTATACAAACAGAAGTATACAGACGGTAGTCGTTTTTTCGAATTTGTTGCTATACTATACAAACCTTCAGAAATAAATTAGAAATGGTACAAATGGGGCAATATTGGTAGGTTTGACTGGCTCTCTAGGTTTAACTAACTCTGCTCTACTTAACGTATTGAGCACATTATTTAGTTATTTTGCTTACTCGTATCGGTTTTATTTTCTTTGGGCTTTGGACTTGCATGCTAGACGATCATTTTCGGCTAACGTACATGTTCTTGATTTGATCTTTTTTTATACCTTTTTTTCCCTTCGGTATTGGTTTCTTTATGCGCAAATCAAGACACCGAAGTTTTCCGAACTATTATAGTGTGACGTCCTTGTCGCAGCGCCAGCTGTGACGTCCTTGGTCGCGGCGTCAACTGCGACGTCCCTAAACACAGCCTTCGCTCGCTCCCCGCTGCTCCGTTCGGGTGTCGCCGCTCCAAACGTGACGTCCGCCTGTCGCGTCAGTCGTGTTGTCTCGTCCTGTGACGACCAACTGGCTTGGTATCGGTCGTGGCACCCAAATGTGACGTTCTAAACTTTTGGTGATTTGGATGGGAATCTGGTTAGATTCGATATCAGCCTCGTCGTTCCCAACTCGCTTCCAACGCCTGGTTATCAAAGTAACTGCATTGATCTCCAGTCCGCCTACCCACGTTGTGAATTGATCTTAGGCAGAAGAGATCAATCAGTAGTTGGGGCCGTAATGCAAATCGGGTTCAAACCGGGGTGACACCGCACAAATAAGCATAAAATAAAATAAAATGATAACTCAAAAATTCAAGGTATCAAAAAAAAGGATAACAAACTTTATGTCTAGTTGTTGGATACATAGGACTGCGTCTATTTCCCGACCCGTTCTATGGATTGTGACACGTTGTTTTCCGTTAGGCGAGTTTTAACGCTTCAAGTTGTTTGCTCTTTAAGAAATTGGTTTTTCGGTGTGTCTTCGGGCGAAAGTCGAAAAAAAACTTATTTTGGTGGTCTGGATCTAATTCGCTCTTCAAATTAATTGTTCTTGGATTGAAGAGGAGTCAGGAATTTGCGTGAATCTTTCAAGTCAGGTATCTGCGAGGTGGAACC
Organism: Acanthosepion pharaonis; assembly: GCA_903632075.3. NCBI lineage: Eukaryota > Metazoa > Mollusca > Cephalopoda > Sepiida > Sepiidae > Acanthosepion > Acanthosepion pharaonis. The sequence continues at coordinate 25,950 of CAHIKZ030005155.1, read as the reverse complement.
AACTTCCACTGCGGACTTCGAACTCTCTGCTGGAACTGGAACTGAAACTCTAAATGAAACTGATTTCTGCTTCGCTGCGACTTCGCTTATATGGACGCCGACCAAAACCGGGGTGGGTTTGTCGGCGCCGGGCGGTCCTCGATAATTCTAAATACATATCCACCTCTTTTATTTCTGGTTAGGAATTTTCCACTATTTTTTTCATTTTTGGGAGCCTTCTCTTACTCCCACCTTCTCACCATACTTCAAAGGGGCGTGAACTGCCCTCCCCACTTCTTCGTAGCAACCTCTCATACCCATCCTCTAAATGGGCGGTGACAGCCTCCTCCGTGCGTCACGTGATCACCACTCGACCAATGATGTCTAGTCGGGCGTGTACGATCCCGCGGCTTTGTTTCAGGAAAAAAAAATATCTTGCTTAACAAAAAAAATTATCTTTTTCTGTTCCTTTTCTTTCTTTTAATCGCAGTTATCATTTTCTCTAGCCGCAAACAGAACAATACGATCGATGGTGGTCATAACTCTTGTTCTCACCTGGGCTTCGTCAGTCATCTTATCGCTAATGATCAGAATGGGTGGTCTTTTTAACACGGCCAGACTGTCGCCTCGGAAAAAAAAAACATTTCTAAGTTCCCATTCATTTTTTCGGTACATATTTCTGATAACATAGTTTTATTATCGCAGGCTAAAGATGTTCTGTCGAAAGAAATCGGTCAGTGGCCACCTCGTGTGAGGCTTTTGGCACAATTAATTTTTCATATCTATCCAAAGCCCTGTAGTCCACCTGTTTTTCGTCACTTATCAAAATAACATTTTCATTTGGATTTTCCTTTGGCTAGTCGGTCTGTGGTTTGCCAATCAGATGCCTTCCCGCATTAGCGGTTTGTTTATGTATCCCAATAACACAGCCCGTTGTCAGAACACACCCGACTCCTTTATCCACTCAGAAATTTTTTTTTTAATTGTAATGACACTCTTCGCCATTTGTTATTTATCAAAATATCCTTTATCCATTGTCTCTTAGCCGTGGATGTTCTGCTGATCATCCACGCTTTGGGTCTTCGCCTCTCTTTTCCTTTCTTTCCTTTCTTTTCTTTTTCTGCCTTGGTAAATGGTGCCACAATAGTTTCTTATATTTATAAGATTATTACTAATATATATATATATATATATATATATATATATATATATAATTTTTCAAAGACGTTTCTTAAATCGACTATTTGTTATTGTTTTTTCATTATGAGTGGTGCTTTTAATAACATATCAGTGTGTATAATTTATTTATGTCGAAATCTAAATATTTTGACCATACTTTTATACATTCACTAAAGATATCAGCAATATATTTTATATATAAAAATAACTAACAATGCATAATTATAGTAAAATTACCAGCAATACCCAGATAAATGCAAATTGTGATGATTTCACCCAAATCCGTTTAAAATGCTACCAAGCAACCAACATGAAAGAAATGACATTAAACCATAAGATCCCCAATATTTTTTTTTAAAAAATCAAACTGAGGTGAGTTATTTATATATGAAGTCAAAAAAATTATAAATAGTTACGGCTATTACCCATGAGGCAGTTGAGTGCATACTACTTTCCGCGAGTAAGTAGCACTACACAACAATGGCGTCGCCGATCTCGAAAAAATAATCATCACTTGATAATTATGAATACGCACAACCGTGACTTAGGATTCGAGCAGCTAAAGCTAGAACAATAAGGTAAAGGATGTAAAAATAAATCGGGGGAGAAAACCAAATAACGGACGCTCTTGTTGGTTGTGAGGCCATTATAAAATTATTAACAATTGCATACCCAAGACAGTTGGAGGAAATACGCTTGACGATATAAGTCAATTACAGTGTAACCCGGATATAAGAGACCTGGATATAAGAGAAACCCGGATATAAGAGAGATTTTCTGGTCCCAAATTAGAGCCTGTGTTAATGTATATAAAATAGACCAAACCCGGATATAAGAGAAACCCGGATATAAGAGACTTCTTCTCCGGTTCCGACAACTCTCTTATATCCGGGTTACACTGTAATAGCGAAAAACATGACACACAAGAAAAAAAAATAGTGGATGCCGAGAGAGATAATTTTTTGAATGTTTATTAAAAAAAAATGAATGAACCATTTATCGAACATGATCTTCGTTTATAACAGACCGCTAAATATTGTGTATTTGAGAAACTGTGATTGGAAAACCAGTCAATCAAAGAGTATTTGATCCAAATGAAATTGGTAAACGGCCTTCAAATTGGCAAATAACTCTAATGCATTTACAACTGGAAAAGTTGTCACAAGAACAGTTTGTTGAATTTGTTCAGCAACAAGAATTAGTTGGAAAATTTAATAGAACAAAAATTACGGATCTGATACAGGAACTGCAACACGATAGTGATGAAAAAAATGTATAGTGAGCCTGAAAGTAATGAAGAGGAAAGTGTCATGTCACGGCAAGAGAAACTAGAAATTCCGCGTGTAGGTAGCACAACACAACAATGGCTTCGCCGATCTCGAACAAACAATTATCACTTGATAATTATGAATACGCACAAGCGTAGCTTAGGACACTAGCAATTAAACCTAGAAAAAAAAACCTGAAGGATTTAAATTCAGTTGAAGGAGTAAACCTAATAAAGGGCTTCTTATTGGCAACTGCTTGTGAAGTCATTATAAAATTATCAGCAATTAAACACCCAAGACAGTTGGGTGAAATGTCGCCTGACGATATAAGTCAATTAATAATGAAAAACATGACACACAAAAAGAATCTAGTGAATGCCGAGAGAGCTAAGTTTTTGAATGAATCAGATATCGAATATATTTTTCGTTTAAAACCGGACGCTAAATATTATGAATTTGAGAAAGTGGAATCGTAAAAACCAGTCAGTCAAAGAGTATTTAATGAACTAACTTTCAGCTTCTTGTTTCCCAGTCAACTTTGATCTCCAAAAATTTAAATGCAATATCAATCGTTATATAGTCTTCTTGATAACTGTTCTTTTATTCTTCTCTCTCCTTAATAATGTTTTCTTTTCTTTTTTTATATTCTTTCACATTCAGTAACCGTTTGTGACTTAGTGACTTTATTACCTTCCTTGAATTGAAAAGATTTAAAAATGAGAATCCCTGGATGTTGTCAAATATATCTATTTATAAAGGATTTACATCAGAGAACATGAGGCTGCGTTATTCGATGCAGAGACGAGCCTTAGACTTATACATATGCAAGACAGATTTCAGTTTTTTTTTTTCCTGCTGAATATATCTTGTATATTTATAAGTTGCTATTATATGTGGGCACGTGGCCGAGTGGTTAGAACGTTTACATTCTGACCATGAAACCCGGGTTCGAATCTCACCATGGTCGATTTGTCAGTAAGGTTATCGGGGCCGATCAGGCAAAAGCCTGAATATCATACCACAGGTTGATCCAAGCCTTGTGAGTGAAATTGGGCTGTTCTAGCATGAACTCACAAGTAATCGTGGCCTTGTTCAAATTGTAGATCACGGTAGATAACACGCTCTTTCCCAGAAACTGTAACTAAGGTCTATTCAGTATAGGTGTAGTATAAACCACAGGTTGGCTCTGTGGGTGGGTGCTGAGCAAACACAATTGTGCCTGAGTTAACAGGCATTGTTTAGCCACCCTAGTAAACAGATATCCTCGAATACGAGTGACCAGCTACACTACTATTCGAATATTACTGTCACATATAGTCTGGTGCCCCGGCTATACGTATAGAGAAACCTTTGATAAAATCCAAAGAAAAATCTGCAATGTTATTCGAGCTTTCCTTGCATCTCGGTTTTAGTCATTTTGTCATCGCATTAAAGTAGATTCCCTTGTGTCTTTTCTATAAATACGTTAATGGTAATTGTTCTTATGAAATTTGCTCTATGTTAGCAAGGTTTCAGAAATTTAAGCGCAGCACTAGATTGGCGGCAAGGTCTCATCTTTTTTATACTTGAAAGGTCAAGATATAACCGTAAGTTCTATGCTGAGAGTTTCTTCTATAGCACTTCTCGCTTGTGGAACGCACTTCCGGTTTTTTAGTTTTCTTTAAAACTTTGATTTTCCAAAAATTTAAATTCAATGTCAATTGTTCTCTGCCTTTTATTTTTATCCGTGTACTTTTACTGTCCTCTCTCAATAATAGAGTTTTTTTTCTTCATATAATTTCTGACATTCAATAACCCGTTGTGTCTTGGTGACTTTATGGGCTTTCATGGAGTGAAATGATTTAAAAAAAAAAAAAAAAAAAAAAGGAAAAAAAAAGATTCACTCAAAGATCGGGACAGCAAGAAATCATTACCACACGTTAAAAGTTCCAAAATCTATCTCAACCTCACCTGGTGAAACTAAGTATAAAAGAATTGATGATTTACGATTGGAAACGTATTTGGACTAGACGGACAGAATATGCGAGATCTGACAAGAGGAACCGATTGGTAAAATGAACATTTAACAGAAAGAATAAAACAAAAACTGCAATTTTATATTCCCTACTGTTTAATCAATTTAAGGCATACCTGCTCCGACTTCGCTGATAATATATATATATATATATATATATATATATATATATATATATATATATATAGCTCAAACTACACTCACGTATATTTTAATACTTATATAGTTGACTGTATTTCACATTTGTATGATTTTAATGCAGAGTCGAGTGGCAAGTACCCGACACGAATACCCACATTCTTAATGCTTTTTGAATTGTGATCGATCTGGAAATCGATCTAGCTGCTTCCGTTTTTAAATGCATTAAGCGGCAGTAGCGAGTTCGATTAAGCAACGTAAAAAACAGCTTAGAGAATGTTTCCAGGCCTCAGTGTGATAAACCGTGAACATTATCGAGAGGGAACTCGTCACTGTGCAACGGACTGATGATACTGTTCATCATCAGCTTTTGATCACTTACATTTTGAAGGAATATATATGTATATATATATATATATATAAATAAAAAGAAAGAGCAGTAAGATATATAATCCGGTGTTCGTAAAGATATGTTTACTTTTACAAAATAATGCTCAATGTAAATTTACAGAGCATTAATATTATAAATTAAATGATTTAAAATATATTTTTCGCTTGATATAATATATATATATATATATATATATATATATATATATATGTATGGCTTTCGCGCTTGATATATATATATATATATATATATATATATATATATATATATATATATATATCTTTTATTTCCTTTTTCTTTCCTGTTTTTGTCTCTTTTCTTTTCCCATATCATTTCCGTTGAGTTGACTGATTAAATAGATCAATGTCTGATCCTTATCCACCTTCCTCAATATTAAATATTATAATAAAAGGAAATATCAAAATGAATTTTGAAATTTTCCCTTCCCTCTCTAAACACGACCATGTCTCTTACAACATTCCTTTTATGGCAACTTATATAAGCTTAATACTGCACGTCAAAAGTGTAAATTTTAAATTCATTTTTCGTTTCACCTTTTGAAAGTGAAGTCTGAAGATCCAGAGAAAAATAAAATTCTCTGATGAAATAAATTATTACACAATGGAGCCTTAAAATGGTCTGTTTTCTTTAATTTAATATATATATTAGAGAGAGAGAGAGAGAGAGAGAGAGGGGGAGAATAGAAATAGATAGATAGATATTGATTTCTGAGATAGATAATTGTATATTATTTATATTGTTCCGATAGATAGATTGCCATATTTTTCGACAGTTATACGCAACAGCCTTCTACATATTAGAATTTCGATATTGTAATTTATAGTATATTATTTAGATATTAGATGATAGATTCCGAATGTTGTCCTGAACTAGATAGATATTTATATATATATATATCCAATGACATTTCGACAGTTATACGCAACAGCCTTGTTTTGACAGGTGATTAGAATTTCGAACTTTTAAACCCTGTATTTATTATAGAATAAAAAAATAATGAAAATACTAGGGAGATTTAGATAACTATATATATATTCTGATAGATAGATAGATTTATTTATAGATATTTTTAATAAACAGATATCTGAAAAGAGATTTCATAGAAAATAGTCTGAACTAGAACATGTAGATTAGATTTTGAATATATATATATAAAAGTTAAATATATTTAAAACACGCAAACTGATTTTTTCTTGATTGATCGCTACATTCAAAACATTATCATAATATATATATATCATATATATTTAAATATATATAAATATATAAAATATATAAATAATTGTCCGGACTTAATCCAATAATATATATATATATATATATATATATATATATATATATATTCATTTATATTGAAATAATAATATATATATATATATATATATATATATATATTCATTTATATTGAACAATAATATATATATATATATATATATATATATATATATATATATATATATATATATATATATATATATTATAACAATAAAAAATATTAAAAATTAAATTGTATATTAATATTCTTTCGTTTTTCTTCCCTGATCTGGTACCTCGTCTTCAGTCTTTCTCTCACAGACGCGCCGTCGCCTCTCTCTGTCTTTTCTACAAATACGTTCGTGATAATTGCTCTGATGAGCTGCTTTCACTGGTTCCCAGACTCCATGAATTCAAGCGCCCTACGAGGCTGGCATCCTGCTCCCACCCTTTCACTGTAGAAACTTTTAAATGTAGCCGTCTCTTCTACTCCAAAAGCTTCATACCTCGCACCTCTCGTCTGTCGAACACTCTTTGCAATTACTGTTTCCCTGAGAGCTATAATCTACAATCCCCAACTATTCAAATGTAATATCAATCGCCATTCATATGTTTGTGTGTGTGTCTTTTAAAAACTTTTCCAGACTGTCCCATTATCTCCACTTTTGTTTCGTATAATATTCTGGAGATAATGGACAATGTGTTAATTTGGAAAACGTTTTAACCATACGTTTCGCCGATGTTTACAGTTTCAGTATTTTCAGGTCAAAATAAAAGACAAAAGTAAGTAAATTAAATTACCTTATCAGACAAGACGAACAAAAACAAGAAACTGTTGATTGGATATCTCTGTATCATTGGAAACAAAAAATTATGAATTATATATATATATATATATATATATATATATATATATATATATATATATATATATATATATATATATATAATTTTTTGTATATATGGAAACAAAATATATGGAAACAAAAATTATGAATTATATATATATATAATATATATATATATAATTCCTTTCGTCTTCAATGATAATGTTAAGTTTATCAGACAATATGAAAAGAAACTTACTTAAAATAAATAGACAAAAAAACAAGTCTTATATTATTTAATGAAACATGCAACAATGAAAAATTGTTGCCTAAATATACACAATATATATATATATATATATATACAGGGAGAGAGAGAGAGAGTGAGATAGTCTGCGTATGACGATAGATAGATAGATAGATACGTTGAAAGAAGAGGAAGGCTTCAGTAAATATTACGAAAGAAAGAAAGAAAGAAAGAAAGAAAGAAAGAAAGAAAGAAAGAAAGAAAGAAATAAAGAAAGAAAGAAAAGATAGGCAGGCAGGCAGGCAGGAAGGAAGGAAGGAAGGAAGGAAGGAAGGAAGGAACAAAGAAAGAAAGAACGGATGAAAGAAAGAATGAAAGACAGGAAGGAAAGAAGCGAGAAACAAAGAAAGAAAGCAAGAAAGAAAGAGTGAACAGAAGGATAGATAGATAGATAGATATATAGATAGATAGATAGATAGATATGAAAAGGATTAGATAGATAAAGATAGATAGATAGATAGATAGATAGATAGATAGAAAAATGGTTAGATAGATAGATAGATAGATAGATATATATGAAAAGGATTAGATAGATAGATAGATAGATAGATAGATAGATAGATAGATAGATAGATAGATATGAAAATGGTTAGATAGATAGATAGATAGATAGATAGATATGAAAAGGATTAGATAGATAGATAGATAGATAGATAGATAGATAGATAGATAGATAGATAATGAAAAGAATTAGATAGATATGAAAAGGATTAGATAGATAGATAGATAGATAGATAGATATATAGATAGATAGATAGATAGATAGATAGATAGATTTTTTTTACAGTAAGATTTCCTCTGTACAAGACCCGATGCCGCTTGAGGTAAAGGGCAGCAGGAGGTGAAGTTAACACTGGAATTGAACAGGTCAAGATTGTAGTGATCTTTCGGAGTCGGTTCTACGGATCAGCGTTTGGCAGGAAGAAGCTGTTCGAGTAGAACGTACACAGATGGAATCCGGACAGAATGTGGGTGGTCTGCTACAATGTATGTAGCATGGCGGGTTCTAGCTGTGAAGGTTAGAACTCGTGGAACCACGGAATATAGTTCGTCCGAGAACTATCCATGGAAGAAGCGATAGAATGGTGAGGGGGGTCGTTTGAAGAAAGAGTTTGAAGGTTGGAAAGTAATTCGTCATCCACAAAGACTCGGAGATGCTTTTGAACTAAATCAAGCCTAGATAGATAGATAGATAGATAGATAGATAGATAGATAGATAGATAGATAGATAGATAGATAAAGAGTTTGTGATAGATAGATAGATAGATAGATAGATAGATAGATAGATAGATACGAAATATCTGTAATAGATAGATAGATAGATAGATAGATAGATAGATAGATAGATAGATTCGAAGAGTCTGTAATAGATAGATAGATAGATAGATAGATAGATAGATAGATAGATAGATAGATAGATAGATACAAAGAGTCTGTAATAGATAGATAGATAGATAGATAGATAGATGGATGGATAGATAGATAGATAGAAAGAGTCTGTAATAGATAGATAGATAGATAGATAGATAGATAGATAGATAGATTCGAAGAGTCTGTAATAGATAGATAGATAGATAGATAGATAGATAGATAGATAGATAGATAGATAGATAGATAAGAACAGACATAGATAGATTGTGATAAATCTGTGGATCATTGCCGGAACGATCAAAGTGCTGCAGAGGAAGACTGCTTTTGTGATCAATGAGATTAAAGCGAATTTTAAGCGAGATTTCAATGCTTATTATTTTATTGATGTACAAAGGGTGAAAGATGATTGCAAAGGGCGTGAGCCGGAGAGAAGACGAAATACTAACGAAACTAAAAGCCAATACAATGTAAGGGATAAAACGTTGAAAGAAGAGGAAGGCTTCAGTAAATATTACGAAAGAAAGAAAGAAAGAAAGAAAGAAAGAAAGAAAGAAAGAAAGAAAGAAAGAAAGAAAGAAAGAAAGAAAAGATAGGCAGGCAGGCAGGCAGGAAGGAAGGAAGGAAGGAAGGAAGGAAGGAAGGAAGGAAGGAAGGAACAAAGAAAGAAAGAACGGATGAAAGAAAGAATGAAAGACAGGAAGGAAAGAAGCGAGAAACAAAGAAAGAAAGCAAGAAAGAAAGGGATTAAGGAAAAAAAGGAAGAAGAAAAGTAAGGACTGAAGGAAGAAACAAAGAAAGAAAGCAAGAAAGAAAGAGTGAACAGAAGGAAGGAAGAAAGAAAGAAAAAGAAAGAAATTAAGAAGGAAGAAAAAAGAAAGAAGGAAATGTAGGAAAGAAGGAAAAAAGAAAAGAAAGAAAGAAAAAAGAAAGAAAGAAAGAAAAAAGAAAGAAAGAAAAAGGCGAAGTACGGAAAGAAAAAGGATAGAATGAAAGCAAAGAAGGAAGAAAGAAAAGTCGGAAGGCAGAATGAAAGAAATGTAGGAAGAAAGAAAGAAACGAACGAATGAAGATCGAAAGGAAGGAAGGGAAGAAGGAAGGGAAGAAGAAATAAAGGAAGGAAAGAATGAGATGTCAAATAAAGAAGAAAATGTTATAGGAGAGGAATGAGGTATAGACAGAAGGAAGGAAGGAAGGAAGGAAGGAAGGAAGGAAAAATACCAAATAATAAAAGAAAGGCATAAATATTGGAAAAAAGTAATAAAATTATTTGACAACTGGATATTAAAAAACGAAATTAACAACAAAATAAAAAAGAAAAAAGAAAGAAAAATAGAAAGAAACGAAAAAGGAATAAGGAGAGAAAGTTAGTGACACAAGTATATAAAATATATAAGAAGATTAAAGCTGAAAATCAAGAAAGGTTTACTCTCATAATTCCTTGTTTATCTTCTTTTTTTTTTTTTTGTTTTTCTTTTCCTATAAAAATGGCCGGTTCTATTTTAACCCACCTGGCTTTTCTGTTTGCCGTTCATTCATTTAGTTCATATAAAATACATTTATATTTAAAAACTAATAATAAAAAAAACACTCGCTAAATGCAATTTATTAAATAAGTCATTACATCATATTTGATCTCATGGTGACATATAATTGCAAGGCTCATTTAAGCTGCAGGAGAAAAAGAAAACCTTATTTATATTTTAAAGCCCGACTCTATAAGAAAGAAGGAAAGACTTAAGCAAAGTTTCGTTCTTATTTTCGCAGTTCAGGTTGTATTGAAGAGATGTTCCCGCTTTGCCATCGATAATTTCTTCAAAGACAAACTCAAGATTTGTCGGTATGAACCAAACGTACATAATGCCTCGAATGTCGACATTCAGTTATGAAAGCGGAAGTTGTTGTTAGCGTTCCGGAAGTAGCGCTGACAATAGCGAGAGACTGGCGCTAGTATATGCATGCATACTATTTAAAAATAGGAAGAATTGTCTAGAAATAAAGAAAAGAAGAATGATCGTCTTATATGTCAGTGAATGCTAGACAATCTCCCCAAAGATGAAGAAGAAACTTGAAGTAGCAGTAATCTGGTTCTACTAAAGGATGCCGAGTATACTCCGTGAGTAGACATGTGAGCAAGGACAGATTGAAGACAGGGGGGTGGGCGCAGATGAAAACAGTTCATAACCTGCCTAGCGAGCTAGGATGGTGGAGAAAATTTAAGGGTACCCTGTTCAGCGAGGTGGAAAAAACTTAAGGGTACCCTGTTCAGCGACGTGGAGAAAATTTAAGGGTACCCTGTTCAGCGAGGCTTCCGAATACGACAAATACACCTCTGCAGATGAGTAAGACCGCCACCCCCAATGAGACGTCCTGGGTATGACGAAAAACTACATCCGGCAGCAAGGCTCCTGATCAGGATGTTTTCAGGAGAGTGGAACCAGGTTCACCCTGATCCGGGGTGGTATCACCTGTTAGCGTCCCAGTTGTGGGCAAATAATTAACACCCAAACCGGGATCAAAACACTATGAAAGTGTAAGAAAGATATTTTTGTGTAATTTTGATATATATATATATATATATATGTGTTGATATGAGATGTCGGTATTTTTCTAATTTTTGCGTCATTTAGACGGCAATTTATCCATTGCGTCATGTAGATATACAACAGGAACAAAAAAAAAAACTATATGATTGCAATATGATAAACATGGACGAATGGTAGACTTATAAATATGTAAGTTACGTTCAGGAGGGAAAAAAAGTTATCTAGAAGGACAATGAACCAACTATTTTTAGCAGCTGACCTAGCAATGGATTCAATATAGACTTTCCTCTACATGCCAGCCTAGAACGTTAGCCCAGGAAGGTACAACGGACCATTTTCCTGGAGGTTAGCATTTTAATTTTGGAGGCGTTTAAATTAATAAGCCATTGTTTTTGCCCTAGTTAACAACAGACTGAATGTTGTTGTTAAGATCAGCCGCAAATTTGACTTTAACAAACTGATCAGACTTACTATCGAGACAGGAGTAAATGAATCATCAGCATAGATAGTAAGTTGAGAGCTGATACCATCGGGAAGGTCATTAATGAAAATTAAAAACAAACCCGAACCAAGCGTTGCTAGTTATTTTACAAGAGAAATCTCTTGGAAATTAGCATATTGAGAGATTAAACATAGATAAAAATTAATGTTCGTATCTTTGCAGACAATAAGAGACTAAATTCAACTATTACTTTTCGTCTACTTAGGTATTAAATAATTTATTTTTAAAATCAGATGCAGTACTCTGCCTGTGGCCTTTGGCTAAGAGTGGAATGTGTTTGTCTGGGAGAAAGACGAATGTTTGTTTTGCAATTGTCAATAGATTCTATATCTTTAAGGTTTGTCTCTTTCAATTAGAACTTAAAAAGAAAGGACATTGGGTTACTTGGATATAACAAATGCAAGAATTCCTCTGAAAAGAGTCGCATTAGCTTTGAGCATCCCTGCTGTAGAAAGTTATATAATATTTGCAATTAGGCCTGTCTCGTATTTGAAGCTGTTCGGATTAGTTGTTAAATTGCCAACTACACTTGGGGGGGGGTCAAAATCTTCGGCGGAATGGCACTAATTTCGATCGCTTGATATTCAATGCATGTCTTCCACGTTTACTTGGAAGATTAGCCCTAAAAACGTTTCTATTATCATTTTAATCACTGTAGACTTTCGTCGGACAGCACTGGACTCAGTAATTATCACTATACACAAACTACTGAGATAGGTTGTCTATATTTCTGAGATGAGGTAATATGTACACTATTTACATCATTCGGACTATTGTTCTCATCTTTGTCGCCATATTTATTACAACATTTCGGCCTTTCAGTATCTGTCTATATTTTTGAGATGAGGTATTATGTACACTATTTACATCATTCGGACTATTGTTCTCATCTTTGTCGCCATATTTATTACAACGTTTCGGCCTTTCAGTATCTGTCTATATTTCTGAGATGAGTTATTATGTACACTATTTACATTATTCGGACTATTGTCCTCATATTTGTCGCCATATTTATTACAACGTTTCGGCCTTTCAGTATCTGTCTATATTTCTGAGATGAGTTATTATGTACACTATTTACATTATTCGGACTATTGTCCTCATCTTTGTCGCCATATTTATTACAACGTTTCGGCCTTTCAGTATCTGTCTATATTTCTGAGATGACGTATTATGTACACTATTTACATTATTCGGACTATTGACCTCATCTTTGTCACCATATATATTACAACTTTTCGGCCTTTCAGTATCTGTCTATATTTCTGAGATGAGGTATTATGTACAGTATTTACATTAGTCGGACTATTGTCCTCATCTTTGTCGCCATATTTGTCACAACGTTTCGGCCGTTGTACGCTCCGGCCTTCTTCAGGTGGTTGGAATTTCGAACTGAACCCTTTATTTCGATCACTGGGGTAGACTGTTCTAGTTCCACGTGCCATGTTTGATGGATGTCAGTTATCAGTTATCTCCTGCTAATTTTCCCTCAAGGACACATGGCACAGTGGATAAAGGCGTAGGTTAGATCCAGTGACAGACCCAAAGAAGGTGAGTTCAATTCTTGGTTAAGGCAGTGGAGAACTTTCAGAGGGAAAATTAGCAGGAGATAACTGATAACTGACATCCATCAAACATGGCACGTGGAACTAGAACAGTCTACCCCAGTGATCGAAATAAAGGGTTCAGTTCGAAATTCCTACCACCTGAAGAAGGCCGGAGCGTACAACGGCCGAAACGTTGTGACAAATATGGCGACAAAGATGAGGACAATAGTCCGACTAATGTAAATACTGTACTGAGATAGTTGTATGCTTTCCAAATTTATATTTTTGATCGATTTTCCAGTTTAGAAAATTAAAAGCCTATAACTTACAATTAGAAAAAGCATTAGTTCATTTATTATCCAATGATGTTGGTTGTGGATACAGGGCACGCTCGTATTTTAGCTCCTAAGCGATAAGTGCTACAAATGGCTGACTGACGTGTAAGCACGACCTTGTCTGCATCTCTTTAAGAGGTATATAATCATGCTGATTACTCAGGATAATTTGTTGTTTTATCTTTTTCGCTTCCGATAGTGTAAAGAAGACTGTTTATATTAATGGCCTCATCTTTGTTGTTTTTATCACATTTGAGTTGTTGTGCACACCGGCTTCGAGCAGATACTACTCAATCTGTATAACATTTATGGAAATTCGAATTAAACCCTTTATTAAATCGAAGAGGGTATATTATTCTCGTTCCAATACCATATCTTGGGGTATCACGTCTATTTTTTTTATTTATTACGTACTGCTCAGTTATTGCTCATGATGTTTATACTCGAAGTACCCAGTGCCAGATAATTATTCAAATATGTATTGTTAAGTATAACAGACAACGAATGTCTATAAGGTTTGATCAGGAGCCGTTCTAAACTTCGTATAGTTGCTTTAATTTCGGGCGAAAATTAATTACAACTGAAAAAAATAATGGCACATACAATCGAAAGCGCAAACGAAAGTAAATATTCATGAACGGGTGCATGAAAAGGAACGTTAAATTCATGAATGCGAATAAAACGGATTAAACAAGACGCGGAATGAATTGAAAAAAATTGGAAAAATATTTTAAAAAGCAGAACCCTCTGAAAATGGATTGCCAAGAAACTTCAACGTCGGGGAAAAGACGAAAATTTATATTCAAAGTTCACTGAACTTTAATTTAAGTGAACTTACACACACACACACACACACATATATATATATATATATATATATATATATATATATATATATATATGTGTGTGTGTGTGTGTGTAAACACACACACACACACATAATATATATGTATATATATATGTATATATATATGTGTATATATATATATATATATATATATATATATATATGTCTGTGTGTGTAAGTTCACACACATACATATATATGTATGTATATATATATATATATATATGTGTGTGTGTGTGTGTGTGTATATGCGTGTGTGCCTGTGTGTGTGTGTGTGTATTAGGGAAATATAAGGGAGAAAGCGTGGTTATGTTTAAGAAAATGCAGATACATCGATAGGAGAAATATATATATATATATATATATATATATATATTTTTTTTAGTTCAGTAAATTTTAGTATGAATCGTACCTTTGAATGTACACGTTTGTACAACTAACATCTTTGCAAAAGAAATCATTTCCAGAAAGAAAAACATTGAAAAACTAAAAATAGTAACCCATAAATGTATTTTAAGCAAAATGATCTGTATAAATTTGCTCAGCCGAAGAGAGTACCTTTGGGAAGAAAAGCCATACAAGAACAATCGACCTGCAATAAAAACATGGTTTTACATATTTAAACCAATCTGGTTTCTGTCGTTGCGTAGTCATATACGGAGATTTTCCTCTGCACATTTTGTGTCCTTTTGCTAATTTCTCCGCATCTTTTATTCTTCTTATTCATTCTTTCAAGAACTTTACCAATGTCAGTGTAAGTCATACGATTCGGTGATTTCAGAATTAAATCAAGCGGAATAAATTCAGAAAACAAGCGATCTTTTTTCTTCAGGAAATGTTTGCAAGTTGACAATTTCAGGAAATGCGACAAACGAGGCGAACCCGATGTATGTTTGAAATAAATCTGTAAAGGTATTTATCATCGAATTGTATCTATTTGTTCAGCTAACCGTATCTTTATCAAATCTTTCGTTTGCATGTATGTACGGAACGGTATATGAATCTATCTATCTATCGATCTATCTATCTATCTATCTATCTATCTATCTATCTATCTATCTATCTATCTCATTTTGGTTTCATCTATCATTCTATCTATCTCAGCCTGCTTCTATCTATCTATATATCTGCTTATATCCATCCATCTCTCTCTCTCTCTATATATATATATATATATATATATATATATATATATATATATATATATATATATATATATAGATAGATAGATAGATAGATATGTATATATATATATATATATATATATATATATATATATAGATAGATAGATAGATAGATAGATAGATAGATAGATAGATAGATATAGATAGATATGTATAGATAGATAGATAGATAGATTCCAGTACTTGAAAACTGCTTCGACATGAAACTCGAAGTTGTGCAATTAATATAAGATATTTCTTAAAATATATATTAAAAAGGTCTGTTACTTAACATTAAGCATTGTTTTTCTTAAATTATAGAATATTTATATGTATTTCTATACGATCGTCCACTCGTAACCTACGCATATTTACCCGTTCGTTCATATATATATGTGTGTGTGTGTGTGTGTGTAAACATATATGTATATATATATATATATAGAGAGAGAGAGAGATAGATAGATATATTAGTGGTTACACACACACACACACACACACACACACACACACACACACATATATATATATATATATATATATATATATATATATATATATATATATAAAGGTCTCCAAGAGGATAGAATTCAGGTAGAACTCAATGTTCAGGACAGAATAAGAATATAATCAAAGGCTTAAATACTAATATTCCATGGTTTATAATTTATTACATTGAATCGTAATCACGATCCAATTCATCAAACCTAAAAATTCTGATGAATTAGATCGTAATTGCGATTCCAATGTAATATATTATAACCATGGAATATTAGTGTTTAGGCTTTATTATTATTATTATATATATATATATATATATAGATAGATAGATAGATAGATAGATAGATAGATAGATATGTATGTATGTGTGTGTTTGTGTGCGTATGTGTATAATTTGATAGATAGACAGAAGCAAACTGATATATATATATATATATATATATATATATATATATATATATATATATATATATTGCTTCTGTCTTTCACAATTTTCTTCTATCTGTTTATCTATCTCAATGTTTTATATATATATATGCCTGAATCAGTCTGTTCATATCTATGAATCTATCCATATTTCTCTCTCTATATATATATATATAAAAATTCAGTCTGTTAATATCTTGTTCATATTTTTTCCAGTGAACTCTCATGTCTTTCCTTAGCTTTCTCAAATATTGTATATATATATATATATATATATATATATATATATATATATATATATATATATATATATATATATATATGCTACATGTATGACTCATCACTAGCCAATATCCCCACCTACTTATATCTCGTTGCCGCTGTCTCCATCCAAGTATGCCAAGCATTCTGAATGTACTGAAAGCGACAAATTGAATTACTCCTGTTTGAAGCGTTAAAGAAATTTACACTTTTGGGGCTTTTTATGGCTATTATGAAGATATTTATTAAACACTAAATGTCCAGCAATTCGGTTGTCAACGCGGCAATCCGACATTTGAGTGTTATCGACAATTTTGTTTGTCTTCCATTCATCCGAGGTACAGGAATCAGATTGAAAAGCGAGAAAGAAAGAATCTCGCTGAAATCATTTCTCTTTTTTATGCCATTTCATTGACACTTAACATTATAAAGTTTAATAACATTTCATGGCATTGCGAAAATAAAAGTTGAAATATTAAAAAAAATTATGATTTTAGTAGAATTACGCACATATTTGAAACACCCATTCGAATATATATATATATATATATTTAGTTGTATATTTAGGCAGCAATCCTTCGTTTATGCATGTTTCATTAAAAATGACAGACAAGGTACTATGGTTAAGCTTTTTATTTAATTTTTCTTGTGTTTGAACAAGAGCTTTCTTTTCTGGACAAAGAGTGTGTAAGAACTGTCCAAATGTTTTATAATTCCGGGCGCTTTCGGCTATACCTTTAGCCATTATCAAGAATGATTCGATTTTTAAGCTTAATTGAGTGTATGCGTTATGTGTATGTCTTAGTGTGTGGTAGGGATGTTTTAATTTACGAATACGGTTAGCACATTGTGGCCTTGTTCGGAGTTAATGTTGTGGATTCCGAGATGAAATCCGGTCTCCAATGAATGACAAACGCAGGAATGAAATATAACAAATAAATGTATTTACACAATAATACAATTGGTAATACGGTTAGTAGATCCATAAACGTGGTTAGTAGCAATAATGATATATATACACAGTCTGGTACATCCAGTCTCGAAGAAGGACTTCCTTAGGGTCTACGTGTTCGCAACTGCGACTTCTACAAGCGGTTACCTCACACTATTACTCTACCTCCAACTCAATCTCAATCTCAATCACTCTACTCAGACTGACTCTGGGTATTTAACGGCAGCACTGGTAGAGTCCACTTGTATGAAAAAGGGGTGGATCCCATAACACCCCCCCTCTTTAGATCCCTTTTTTTGGGAGGGGGAGTTAGTATTTTTGTCTCTTATGGTTGATAATCAGAGGTTCGACAAATTTTCTCTTCCTGCTTGACCTTCCCATTTCTGTGTCTTCCTGCGGTCTTTGGATCTCAAACGCTTCGAAGATTGCATCCATAGAATCGTCGTTTTCTGCGGTTGACGAGCTTGGCTCCTCAACCCGTCTTTTTTGTAATTGGTCGATATGTCTTCTATGTGAAAACTTCTCGCCTTTTATTGTGTACATTAAATTTCCTAATCTATTGATTACTGTGCCAGGCTCCCAGTAAGCCATATTGTTTCTAAACATCCTAAAATAAACCCGTTCTCCAGGTTTGAATGATCTCTTTGGTACAATCGGTGTTTTTGCTCTTGTTTGGCAATAATTTGTTAAACACAGACCTTATTCTCCGGAGCAAACATCAATTCCGCTGGTGAAAGACCGGACGGCGTGTTCACGTTAGGTGTTATTCTGTACACTTGGAGGAACTGTTGCATCGCTTTTATCGCCGGTACATCCTCGGCTTTTTTTTAACGCTCTTTTTAGTGTGTCAACGAATCTTTCAGCTTGTCCGTTCGACCTCGGGTGGTACGGAGCTATCTTGATATGTTTTACTTGATATGTCTCACAAAATTCTTTGAAGTCACTGGAGGTAAACTGTGTGCTGTTATCGCTTACCAAACAATCCGCGACGCCAAATCTCGCGAATAGTTCGTGTAAACAATTTATGGTGTTTTCTGTCGTCGGGTGTTTAAAATCTGGCAACCTCTGGTCATTTACTGAAACTATCTACTGTTATTAAATAATGGTAACCTTCAATGGGTCCTGCGTAATCCACGTGAATTCTGGACCACAGTCTGTCGACTTTAGGCCATGGCCGTTGTATAGAGGGTGGTGGCTTCGCCGCAGAAGCACAACCTTTGCAACTTTCCACCATTTGCGTGATATCATTGGCCAGTAGACAAAACTTCTCATAAGAGATTTCATCCGGTTTTTCCGGGATGTCCTAAGTGAAAATCTTTCAAGATCCGTCTTCGTAGCGACTTCGGTATTACCACTCTCTCGTTATACAATAATATGTTGTCACAGATTGAAAAATTGTCTGCTAAATTCCTCACTTTCTCTATTTTTTTCTTGGTATCCTTAATAAACTCGTCTCTTTCTGCTTCTCGTCTTATCTCTAGCAGCGTTACAGGTAGTTCCTTTATTGTATTGCATAGTACCTTACTGATTTCATCTTCAGCTTGTAATGCTGCAATTACCGAATCTTCTAACGGTTCGCCTTTCGCAGGTATTAATCGCGATAGTCCATTCTCGTGTCCTATTTTCTTTGATGGTAAGAACACAAGTTTGAAATTGTAGTTTAGTAACACAGTTCCCCATCTTAAAAGTCTATTCGCTGTATAGACTGGAAGATCTTTTTTCGAACCGAAAATCGTAAGAAGTGGTTTGATCCGTTTGGAGCGAGAACTCTCTCCCATAAATATATCTGTGAAAACGAGTTACTACAAAAATTATGCCCAATGCCTCCTTTTCGATATGTGAATAGTTTCTCTCCGCCGGTAATAATGATCTAGATGCATGTGCAACGGGTTTGTTTGTACCGTTCCGTATCTTGTGTAGAATACACGCACCTACCCCATGTGAGCTCGCGTCACTTGCAATAATGATTTCGAGTTCGGGATCGAAATGTTTCAATGCTAACTCCGAAGTTAATTTTTTGTACAAAAACGCAACACCTTAATATTTAAATTCAAACTCAGCGTTGCAACCGCATGTTTAAAAACAATAGCACATTTCTCATAGCATTTTTTCGGTTTACATCTCTATTTTCGTTGTCCTCTTATTACCGAGAAGTAAAAACAAGAACAAAATTTATTTCCATACCTGATGATGTCTGTAGGAACAGACGAAAGCTTGTAAAAAATTAAAAGACCTTATGCAACTGGAATTTATAAACAGGGATCATATCACGCATATACAGGTTCGGGGTTGATGTATCTTATTTATATTGTTTGCGAAGATGTATTCTCACCATTTAAATCATTAACCTCTATATTTGTTTTTGTATGAATGATTCCTGAATATATATATATATATATATATATATATATATATATATATATATATATATATATATATTATATTATAAATTTTTTTTTCAACTTATTCAAGATGATCTTCGCCCTTTCTCTCACCTTCCAACTTTCTGTCCTGCAGTAACAAGTTGCCTCACACTTTTCACGTCCGATTGCACTTTTAAGTCTTTTTTCACTCTCCATTGAGCTATCACAGGTGAAACTCCTATCCCACGTACCAAACGTCTTATGGATTGAGTTGGATCTTTTCTAATTGATCTTTTTAGTTCTAGGTTGAAATGATGATCCCTCTTTCTGTTGTGATCTTCTCATCCAGTTTTTCTCTCTACTGTTTCCTCTTTTTTAAACTTATTCACCGTTCTCTCGATGGTTCTACAATGGGTTTTGAAGTTGGAATCCAGAGTATGTATTTTTTAACATTATTATTTCTTCTCGGCATTGCTCAATTGAGAAGGCAGTGGGGCTGACACAAAGCGATTTTAAGCTATTCTCTTTCGAGCTGAATAACTCAAATGGTTTTCACTGAGTCTTACGACAAATGGCGTCAAAATAGCTAAACATCTTATCTGAAAACCTGAGAAAAAACTCGATTAGTTTAGTGTTTTCTTTAGATATTAATCATTTTGTGGGATGATTATGCAATAACACGATTTGGGCAATTTTGCTGTTACACCCGGTACACATACACACACACAACACACACACACACACACACACATATGCGATGGATGAATTGTCATCTAAAATACGCAACAATTAAAATAACATTGTCAACTTAACTTATTTACTCAAGAATTTACAAAAAACATGCACACAAATATCTTGAAACACTGGAAAATATACTGATGTAGGCCTCTGTGTTGAGTCAAAGATAAATAGAGGAATACCTTCGCCATCACTCTAAACACATTAGTAATCACAATTAAACACATCCAACTCTTCCGAATCCTCTGAATGTCCTCAGACTAACAAACAAAGACGACTTGTTCGTAATGGCGATTGCAGTGAATGTCAAGCCGTACAGCAAACCTATTCCAAATTTCTGGCTGACTAAATTGGTGCGAAATTAATATATATATATATATATATATATATATATATATATATATATATATATATATATATATGTATGTATGTGTCTGTCTGTCTGTGTGTGTGTGTGTGTGTGTGTGTATATAAATTATGATTTTTGCCATGCCTTTAAAAAAAAACCAGTAAATTTAAAAACAAGATACTCCAAAATTCGCTTGAGGAACTAATGTCTTTAATTTAATTACAAAATTAAATTCAAAGCTTTTAGCTTCCATTTTTGAAACATGGTTAGAGCTGTGTAACGAAAAACATATTTTAAATCAGTTAATTTATAACATTATATATATATATATATATGCGTGTGTGTGTGTGTGTGTGTATGTGTGTGTGTGTTTGCGAACTCTTGCAAGTGAGGATTAATGATAGCTATCAATCAACCTAAAGTTGAAATGTTCTGAATCAATCTGCTCGCAAGAGGTGGTGGTGGTGAGGGTGGTGGTGGTGTCAATAATTTTGCAGTTGTTCAAACATTGACTTAATTGTCGGCGATAGATTTTTCAAGAAATAATGTTTGGATTTCTTTACTGTGTAAATAATATAATCGCTGTTTCATTTGAAGAACATTGATCGATAAAAGCAAATGTCGAAGATTTCCAACTGTTCTCCATTTCTTTTCTCCTTCGTTCAATGAACACATCAGATCTTTATTGTCTGTTAGTTTTGTCAGTGAAACGCGCTGAAAGACTTGTGCAAATACTCAAGAAATCGTGTACACACACACACACACACACACACACACACACACACACACTCTCTCTCACACACACACACACACACACACTCACTCTCTCTCTCACACACACACACACTCTCTCTCTCACACACACACACACTCTCTCTCTCTCACACACACACGCACACACACACACGCACACACACACACACGCACACACACACAGCCTTGCGCTTCATGCTGGTCTATCCACACACGGAAAAAATTGGATTTAAACCTTTGAGCCCTGACCACCGATTTACCGGTGATAGAGAAAAATGACATAACACGCAGCCACCGGTTGAACGGTGGGTAAACACTTGTAACTATTTTTATATCTACCGATGAAACATTACATACTAATTATTTGCGAATTTTGACTCAGAAACTCAGGCAGAAAGGTTAAAATTGGACAGGAACACAGAGCTGAAAGGGTTAATAAAAGCAACGCATAACCTTTAAGGCGGGGTTTAATTACAAATGCCCCCCCGCCCCGCCCCAGGTAGAGTAGTCCAATCTGCTCAGACGGTCTCTGATTGAAAGTGTCCCTTAAATTTACGAAGCCCAGTATGTCCCTCTCATGAGATCCAGTTGGATAAATGTATCCCAGGCACATGCATTACAGCCAAATATGCGTGATATTGCGACCAGTTTTAACCCATTGATCCCTAACCACCGCTTTACAGGTGATAGAGAAAAATAACTTAATGCCCAGCCACCGGTTGAACAGTGGTAGAAAAAAAATGACTTAATGCCCAGCCACTGGTTGAATGGTGGGTAAACACTTGTAACTATTTTTATATCTACCTTGAAACATTACATACCAATTATTTGCGTATTTTGACTCAGATGCCCAGGCAGAAGGGTTAAAATTGTTCAGGAATGCAGCACTCAAACAGTTAAGCTATATTATGAGGGGAAAAATCAAAGTCTCTGAGGCTTTTGAAATTTAGACAAGGCCAGATCAGATGACCGGAATTGGTAATGGCAAACGAGGAAGCTAAAAATATTCTAAATTTGGCATTTCACTTATCCGGCTAATCACAAAGTAAACCAAAAAAGAAATGGAAAATAATCATAGTTTCTTTGACTGCAGTGGCGGAGAAGATGCTCAACATGAAAGTGACTGCCATGCACGTATTTAGTGGAGAACGGGAACCTTTTTCGATGGAAACTATTAAAAAACAGGATGAATATATATATATATATATATATATATATATATATATATATATATATATATAATATATTTTGAAACAGTACAGAAGCGTATGAAGACATAAAAGCAAGAAATTTTATATTATAGGCCATGATAGGTTTAAAACAAAAACACAACCAGACGACCGGTTTCGTCCCCTCTCATCAGAACTGTTAACAGGGAACTAAAATTATGAAGACACTCATCCCTGTCCATTCATTCATCATGTCATCCATGACAGACTTTTTCTTTTTCTCGTAAAACGGCCGAAACGTTTTGACTATGGTAATGAAGATGAGCATGACAGTCCGGACAATGTAAATAATACAGTCATAATACCTCATCTCAGAGATATAGACAGATATTGAAAATATTTATCTTAAAGTAAAACTCTAAAACTCCAAAGATACTTAATATAATTCAGTGTTTATCTTGCAATCGAAATATCTTCATATCATTATGAATACTGAAGTGACATCATATTGCTGTCTAAAAAACTAGACAAGTTACAGAACTACCCTCGTATTTTACTGAAGCATTGTCTGTTGACTATTTCTGTAATAATGTTAATAGTAATATTAACGATTTCATTATGATGAAAAGTTCAGCAATCACTGACCTAGCAGCCCAATGCTAATGCCGTTCTGTTTATGACGATAAACTACGTCCAGCAGCAAGGCCACCGATCAGGAGGTTTTGAGAAGTGGGGAACCATCTCTTAATTGTTGGTGTTCCCAGGTCCACCCTGAGACAGGGTAGTAGCACCTGTTAGGGGGTCCCAACTATAGGCAAATAGTTAACTCCCAAACTGGGGTCAAAACACTATGAAAGTGTAAAAAATACTTTTTAATAACAGCAACTAACTTTTTAGGAAAAATTATTACGCTTTTGAAGAAAATAAATATTACCAGCAACAAAAATTCTGTCGGTATTAAATAAGCCATTAAGATTGATAGGCCGTGAAACAAACCAAACCAAACCAAAACAAACCAATGCTACTGTAGTATAAACTTCATAAAATCTTTATCTTCAAAGGATTTTTCAGGAAAATAGCTTTTCTTAAGTCCACTGTCATCGCTCTTTCCAGTATTAATGGAAGTCTCCTTGCTAATCTTTTATTTGAAATACAATAGTATTCCTGACAACCGGACTAAGAAGACGTCCCGGATGTGAGGAATTGGTTACAAAGGTCGGGTATGAGG
Source organism: Acanthosepion pharaonis (assembly GCA_903632075.3). Classification (NCBI taxonomy): domain Eukaryota; kingdom Metazoa; phylum Mollusca; class Cephalopoda; order Sepiida; family Sepiidae; genus Acanthosepion; species Acanthosepion pharaonis. The sequence continues at coordinate 1,524 of CAHIKZ030005155.1, read as the reverse complement.
GGTTATAGTTAGATTAAAATAAAACAACTGAAATCAGGTTTAACATTTATTTTCAATGTTTTATAGCAAACAAAATAACTTAATGGTGAGTGAAATATAACAGAATTGATTTTAAGAAAAAAGAAATAAATTATGTAATGTTAATGAAAATTTATTAAATTAAGTATGCCACGTATGCAAAGCAATTAATATAACGAGGATTTTTAAATCACTGTTCCATGATGATTCTTTCTCTTCTAATGTCATTCTCAACTTTTTCCGCATTTCGTTTTGATATTGTTCTGGATTTTTTTTAAACGAAAGACAGATTTTAACTTTGCGTGCGTTATTGCAATCGCCATAGCTGAATGCTGGCTTTCTTTCCATAAAATTGACTCTCTTTTTAATAGCTTTTTTAGTTTACGTCCAGGTTTCATCACAATGATGTTTCTTTTTTTTTATTTCCTTGTTCACTGTTTCAGTGTGAACGCTGGAGAATAGTTTCTTTGGAAAATTTTATAACATATAATTTTGACTTTCCAATATTCAACTCAGCCATTAGTTACAATGAACTTTCACCACAGTCTAGTCTGTTTAAAGTTTACAAATTTTGCGTTAACTCCAAATTTGTTCATTTCCTCTCATTCCCATCATTTTTTGCACCAGTACAAGCCATTAGGGTGGAATAAGCATAAGCAATTAGCCAAAGTAAATTCACTGAAAAACAGAAGTTACAAACCAGTTACATATCACCCAAATAGTTCAAATATACAAATCAAAATCATGTCCGGATATGCGGGATTCCGGATATGAGGCACTCCGGATATGAGGGATTCCGGATATGAGGTACTCTACTGTAGTGTGAAATGTGAGCCTCTAGATTAAGTCATTATTTTCTCATCGATTTTAGCTTTTGCTGTTGCCCTCACATGGTGTGAATTCTGTTATTTACGGCAGGAAACCATCGAAAGTACTCGGAAAAAATAAATATAACCACGATACCTTTCTTGCTGTCTTTAATCAGGAAACATGGAAGCTTATACGTGATTACGAAAGGATTCTATTAAAAATAAGTAAACACATGTCTAACTTGTTTAATCAGGCTGACTGAAAATATGCTGCCAAAATATACGGAATATATATACATATGGTAGACCCTCCCGTCGTATGAGGGGCAAGCAGCTCTGTTCCTAGGAAACGACAGGCAGACAACAGAACATATGATTTGATATGGTAAGGGCTTTGTGCAGAACCAGCCACAGGGCCGTATACACACCGCAGGTTTTAAATTCAGAGTTTTTTTTCTTTCTCCTGACCAGTTGCGATCCAAAGCTATAGAACCTAGTCTGGTCTGTCTCTCTTTCTCTCTCTCTCTCTCTCTCTCTCTCTCTCTCTCTTTATATATATATATATATATATATATATATATATATATAACAAAGTACAGGGTCGTCGTTAGATTAAATAAAATTCCGATAACCAAAAATGCTATTCTTAAAAGAGTGCTCAATGCAGAGTAGATCAAATAATTATTTATACAAAATT
>CAHIKZ030005153.1:0-13619 GCA_903632075.3 Acanthosepion pharaonis | reverse complement strand
AAAATCACAAAACAATCAACAAATGTAAAACTGCATAATATGTAGACGAGAAGAGATTCTCTTGAGAGTATGAGTGGCCCTGAAAAGGGCCGTTTTCATGAATGAAAACTATATCAGGTTTAGTTGTTGGTGGTGTATTTGGTAACAGCTTTGGTTCCTTCAGAAACGGCATGTTTAGCCAATTCTCCGGGCAAAAGAAGACGGACAGCGGTCTGAACTTCGCGACTGGTGATGGTTGAACGCTTACTGTATTGGGCCAGTCGGCTACATTCAGCGGCGATTCTCTCGAACAGGTCGTTGACAAAGCTGTTCATGATGGACATGGCTTTACTGGAAATGCCGGTATCGGGATGAACCTGTTTCATCACTTTGTAGATGTAAATCGAATAGCTTTCCTTCCTCTTACGTTTCATTTTCTTGCCATCGGTCCGGACAGGCTTAGATTTCTCGGCCTTCTTAGTACCCTTAGAACTTGTGTTGGCAGGCATCTTTGGGACTGTAGGTGAATTTCCTTAAGGACAAGTGACGTACTTCGTATCTATTATATACTATTGCAGTAGGCTCCAGTGTTAGTCAGCGAAACTCAAGAGTTTATTATTCTTTGATTGGTCATAAAATACAATTTTTTTTAATTAGTCACGCCCACCATATCAGGTGTCGCTGTGAGCCACTCATGGCCTATTTAAAGCTGGTCTCCTTGCCTGATGAGCATTGTATCAATAGTCATCATGACAGGACGAGGCAAAGGAGGTAAAGAAAAGGGAAGAGCAAGACCCGTTCTTCTCGTGCTGGACTTCAATTTCCCGTCGGTCGTATCCATCGTTTCCTACGTAAAGGCTACTATTCGGGCAACGTGTCGGTGCAGGTGCATCCGTCTATCTAGCAACAGTTATGGAATATTTAGCCGCTGAGATTCTCGAATTGGCAGGTAATGCTGCCAGAGACAACAAGAAATCCAGAATCATCCCCGTCACTTGCATTGGCTATCCGTAATGACGAGGAATTGAACAGATTGTTATCCGGAGTAACTATTGCCCAGGGTGGGTGTCCTCCCCAACATCCAGACAGACCGTCCTTTTACCCAAAGAAAACCAGAAATCTGACTAAAGATGCATTTTTCTCTACGAACCTTCAAAAACGGCCCTTTTAAGGGCCACTAACATTTTAACGAATGTCTTTCACTCAACAAATTCATCTCTGCCACCGTCTTTTTTTTTGTACAACTCTGTTTTTTTATCAATTTCGATTTTTGTTTCAGTTCTTGTCATAGTTTGAACTTCATTTCTGATTGATGGAGTATTTTATTAATTCATTGTAATGATCTTTCCAATTTTCTTTCCGTTATTTTTCATTAAATGTTAGTCTGTTAGCATATGCAGAAGAAATGCCGCAAATTTTTAGATAATTGTAGAAAACGGGAAATTTAGCTGAAGTTTTTTTGATGAAAAAGGTTTCTAGTAACATTATTATTTTCATTAAGTGGAGCTCTCAAACTGCATTCTTGCCGGCTTATTTTTTCAACTGTTTTTATCAATTTCGATTTTAGTATTTTAAAGAAAACTGATACAGAAGTATTCTAATTAATTTTTAAAGATGTAAAAAACAAAAGATACATTAAAAATCTGTTTACTTTGATGATTATTTCATAAAGTTATTATATTGACAAAGAATATTTATTATATTACATTACAAAAGAAGGAAACCAAAGTTCGATTTTCACCTTAGAATAAACTTTATTTTCTAAAGAAAAATTATAAGTTTTACATTTTGTTACTATGTTAAAGTAAATAGTGTCAATATGTCATTCATCACCTGTCATGTGACGCGAAAGTTTATGACCTGCTTTGTTTTATTTTCAAATTATATCTTTTCGGCACAGAAGCTAAGTTAAGCTTCGTTCAGAATATTTTAAATAAACATTATAATTTCTGATTTTCTTAAAATAAGTTTTGAAAAAATAATTGATATTTAAAAGAATTTCAAAGTGAGATTTCCAGTTTTTTTTATAAAATGGAAAAAAAATGATCAATTTTGCTGAGTCAAAAAAAAAAACATGATTTTTAACGAAACTTTCGGGCGTGCTAGGAACGATTAACAAATGTAAAAAATACCCCCAAAATACTTTGATCTTTCCTCTTAATAATAACATAAACATTTAGACGATATAATTTTGTTTTCGTCAAGTTTGGCATCTTTTTCATCATGCTATGCTCTTTTTTTAGCGATCTCGTGGAGGTACCTATACAGTTTTGTTCACTAAGTATAAAATATGTTTGTATTTTTGCTGTAAAGTTAGGCAACCATTTCTGTTTCTCTAAGTCAGCATTCCTTGAATAATGTATTGGTTAAAAGTTTGCAAAAAAAAAAACTAATGATATATTTGCCTTTCAAGACTAGTTGGAGAAAAGAGCCTTTGAGGTCAATTTAAAACAATATTTCAAAATTGACTGTTCCAGGGCTCGAAGCTTCAGTAAATTACAAAATTGGCACTTTGAATATTATCTAAATCATGATTTCCATTATGACAAAATTTTGGGAATGTCACGGATTTACATATATCATTTTTCCAAAACCAGTTATTTCTAATGCATTTTAGTATATGAACTAAAGAAAAGATGTCTAGAACTGGATGTCGATATGCAATTGAAAGTTTAGCTGGAATACAGAAGAAAAATATAGCTTTCTTATTTATTGCATTAGTATCTATTATAACTATTATTACTCCTAAAGTTTATCTATTCTAGCCTAATTATTACATGTTTAACATCCGTTTTAAGACATTTGGTTGGCATAATATACACAACATCCTTGTATCATTGAAAATACACTGCTAAGCATAATTAAGAATTACAGAAACACACTCAATAGATTTAGATTTTTGTCTAAATATTAAAGAACTGGGACAAGAAGAAGCCTACGTGTCAGCGAAGCAAATGGAATTCAGCATAACGAAATATAAATGGAAGTAAGAACCGAGTTGAATTTACAAAGAATATCAGACATAAACACTTACAATACACACACACAGTGAACAGTTAAAACTAATCGACCAGATATCGTGATCAAAAGACAACAAAAACAGAATGTGCTTTGTTATTAACATATCAGTTCCTGCAGATTGTAGATATATATTTGAAAATCTTCAAAAGAAAGATGTCGAAATTACATAATCCATAATTTCTAAACGGTAAACGAGCACAAACTTTTAGTGTCATTTTCGAAATAATCAGGCAATTTCACAATTGTGCATAATGGAACATTTTCCTTACCTTTGGTGCTTATATTGCAAATTAACCGAAAGATTAATGACTGAAAATCCCTTTTGTTTTTGCTACAGCATCTGGAAGTTGTATTCGTCACAGGGGCCCTAGGAGCGGGCTGAGATTAGCTACTGAGAAAGTGGGAGAAAGAAGAGACAGATTAGCACCGGACGGCTTGATTCCTCTGTCTACTCTCAAAAGGGGGTCTGGACAACACGAAATTTGGAAAACCACTTGAGTAAATATATTTTTATATATGAAATTTTAGAAAAGGTTGATGCTTAGGGTAGAAGACAACCGAACTCAGCCCCTAGACAACCCCAACCCTGCCAGATGCAGAACTCCATATAAACCGGAGGTTTGGACAATTTGTAGATGGACCTCACACTACTGCTACTCCGTATCGTTCGTCGAAACCTCTTGACCAAGACCTTATGCCAGCTCTGAAGACCAGAACTGTAAACTTACTACTAAAACAAGCTGCAGACTCAAAGACGCTCCATGTCTCATTTGATCATAACAAGTGAGTAGGGTTAAAACTGCTGTACACAATAAAAATAAGCCATATATAAACCAAATAGTTGTTACATTTTAAAACCCGAGTTAATTCTTCATTCAAAAGGATTCTCTTTTTATATGCTCCCCGTTTTTCGAACTGTCTTCACTTCAGTTTACTTCATCAGCGACTTTCTCACTCTCTGAGATAAAAAAAAAAATCAACGTGGCAGAGGAATGAATGGTCATGAACAGACATGCACAAGCTAAGTCGAGTGAAATCTTGTCCTCTATCACGATACCAGTGACAATCGAGTCATATGTTAACAAGTGAAGAGTCAGCCAGATGATAACCACTTGAGAACCGACTCGAGGGGTGACATATGGTTACCGTTGACGAGGATCGACGAGTGGCGTTACAGTAGGAGCCCTCGGATTGATTGGAAACTGTTCCGATAGACTAACTGAAGGGAGTCCTGGTAGCCCATGCCCTAAAGAAATAAAAGAATTTATCGATTTTGTCATTGTTTATCAATATATTTATTATTATTTACTTAATGAGATTTATTATCAAAGCAATATTTCTTTAGTTCCGTTGACAATGAAAATTATGAAAATCAATTTTTATAGAATTAAAGTTACAAAAATGTTAATTGTCAAACATGTGGCATCGAGCTTAATTTTCTTCAAGAGAAAAAAAAACATTAGCGGATATTTGATTTTAAATCTTCATAATAATAGAAAATGAGATGTCACTTTTTGAAATCGGATTAAAATTTCAATAAACAACGATTTAATGACTCGCTAAAACGACCTAGGGCAGGAATCGTCAAGCGGGGTCCGTGGGAATTTTTTTTTTTTTGTCAAACAGAATTAACATTTATTGAAAATCTCCGAATCGTAAAATTAAGAAAAAAAAAATGGAATAACAGTATAACATTATTTAAATTGAAAATGTTTTATAAATTAAGGACATTATTGTCTTAAGAAAAATCTTTTTAGCTGGTATTTGATTTGAAATCTTCATAATAAAAGAAAATAAGATATAACCACGTGAAACTATATCACTTTTTGAAATCTGATTAAAATTTCATTTGACAACTAATAATGACTCGCTGAAACGATCTAGGGTGAAGGTCGGCAAACGGGGTCCGGGCGTGCCCCTAGGGGGTTGGTGAGGAGCACCAAGGGGTAGGTGTGTGCACAACAATACCAGGCCAACACAATTTATCTCCGATCAAATTGGTCTTTGGTATTTTCTTCTTGAGATAATTTAATATATTAACTATTGTATTTTTTTTTTTATCCAAGGTATTTTATGCTGCATATTGCTGTTATATTTATGTAGCCTGCTTAACCATTACTCTAATAATATCTTTTAAAGAATTGTCAACTCCCACCAAAAAAAAGGCTCTCTTCTGATATTGCTATATTTTTGTATGAAGCACGTGCTTTTTCATACATTTTCAAGCATACCCATCTATGTAACTTTTATAGGGCACTAATTTCAGAGCTTCTTTACATTTGAAACAATTCACCGCCGGTTTTAAATCATCTTTGCATACAATACCTTATGAATTAATTGGATATTAGTAGCGGATATGCATTTCTGTTCAATAAGATCGGCTGTATTTATTATTGATGGGCATTCATTGAGGTTATTTAATATATTTTCTTAAATAAATTTTGGATAGAAAATTCTGAACTTGATGACACTGGAGGAAAAAATTTTCGAACCTGATCCAAATTTCTTAACTTTTCATGCATTTTTCATATGATTTCATTTCATCAAATACTTTTTTTATTTTTATTGCCAACATTAGTGCTAGTTTTAAAGTTCAAAGGTTTGACGATACCTGGTCTAGGGTCAAGTTAAATGTAGAAGAAGGGCAAGGATTGGTTGTTTGATAAATATGTTTTTTAGGGATAACAAAAAGTAGATTAGGAATGCCCACTTACTAGAATTATTTTAATCTCCTTTTTGTTCCACCCCTTACTGTTTCTATTAACAATATTTCAGAAAAATATCACTATTTCTAATTTAAATGTTCATTTCGCTTTCCAAGTTTAAAAAGGCGTGCAATGAAAAGGATATCGTTAAATGAAAAATCCTATAAAGAAAATAAAAATGTAGACGGTTATTCCAACTAATTTTGGTACCTCCAAAGATTTTCTAAAAAAAATGCATACATTAATCACAAAGACCTGAAACTTGATAAAAACAAAGTTTTATCATCAAAATGTTTATGTTATTATTAAATTGTAAAATCAATGCATTTTTTATTATTTTGTACATTTTAATCCTTTCTAGCACATGCGTAATTTTTGGTAAAATCTTGTTTTTTATTGCGTCAGCAGGTGGACCAAAAATAAGACATTCTATATAAAATGAATGCTTTTCATGGCTTACAAATCACTGAAGACACTGGTTATACCGTCACTTACTGATGTTGTCTACGCCCTGAAGAGACACGGATCTACGGATTCGGAGGCTAAATACGAATATTTTTAGGATCACCAACTTTCTACGACGAATGACCTATTCAAATAATACAAAATATGCACAATTATGTTATGACTCATGTATTTTTACGTCTCCTTTGAATGGAATTTTAAAATTGTAAATATACATTTTTATTTAATGACAGCAGTATATAATTATATTTTGAATATATTCTTTGATCGAACATAATTCAGAATAAAGTCAAGTCACGTACTAATTTTTCTAGTTTAACAGAAAATTCTTAAAATGGCCAAAAACTTCTTGGCTGAACCTGACTGAAATTGTGAATTAATATTTTTCTGTGTTTAAATACGTGTCAAGTTTCTTGAATGTATAAAGACTGAATGGAAAACAATTCCGCTGTAAATAAGATTATTGAATTTTTAAATTGTAAATGTCCATTTATTTTCTTTAAACAGCAGCATGATAAATTCGTTATGTACTAAAATCTTTTAATTCATTCTTTGATTGAATATTATTATTTTTTAAATATTTAAAATAAATGTGCGTGTTAAATGTTGCATCTTTTTGAAAAATATTTGCTTTGACTAAATTGAAAAAAAAACAAAACAAAACATTCCAAAGTATAGAAATTTTGGATCTACAATTTTGTATGTTTTTTATTTTTTACTTTTTTTGTCAGTGTAGGGGAGATAACTTCAAGTTTAGGTAATACCACTAACACGCTCTAAAAATTAGCATACCATGATGAAATGGTAATTTTTTATTTTAACACCCGAGCGCTAATATCCCTTCAAAAATAGTCTTATTTCCGTGCAAATGTATATGCTGAACTCAAATCAACAATTAGTTATTGAAGAAACCTACCTTTTTGGATGTTAACGACCCGAAAAAAAAAAATCGGACTTTAGTAATTCCTTGTAGAAATTAGTACGCGCTTCCGTAAAGAGATTTTTTTTTTGTACTTAATTTAAGAAGAAAGTTAACATCGACAAATAAGAGAATAACAAAGTAATTTTTTTTAAGAAGAAAGTTAACTTTCAAATTACGGTTAGGTGTTTTTTTCTTTTGTTATTCTTTTATTTGTCGATGTTTACATATATTTGAAAGTTAACTTCCTTCTTAAATTAAGTAAAAAAAAAAAATTTTACAGAAGCGCGCATTAATTTCTGAAAGAAAATAGTTCAGCAGTGAATGACGCTCGGGTGTTAAAATGAAAATTTACGGATGAAATAAACTTTTAACGTCAATATCCCTGTGTTACTTACTGTTAAGAGAGATTTTTTATCCTTTTTAAAACGTTCGAAATTTTGGTTAAAATGTTTTTTTTTTCGTTAGCCAAAAACGTCTTTTTTGTGTTGAAAAATACATTGATTTGGAAATTTTTGCAAAAATAAAATAAAATTTTTGAATTATATCGAAACTTTCAGCATTTATTCAAATGAAATTATTTAAGAAATGCTTTTTAATTTTTTAAAAGTTTGTAAATATATTTGGTTTTTAAATCTTTTACCTTCGCCCACATATTTAATTTTATGAAATTAAATTTCCCGAAAATCTGCTCCGATTTCTAAAATAAATGCAATAAAATTAAAACATTATTTATTTGCAAATGTTTTAAATTTTGTAAATGAATAAGATCTATAATAATAGATTTTTAAAAATTCTGCCTTACCTTATGGAAAAATTTAAGTTCAATTAATCAAGCACTAATATTTTAAAAAGTATTTCGAAATTTTTTTCATGTACATGTGCCGATTTTTGTAAATACGGACGTCCATACATAACATAATCAAAAAATAAGAGCGACAGTTCAAAACCAAAGTATCTAAAGTTCAATAAAACGTTACATTACGGTGAATATTTTCCTAAACTGTTAACATTATTGAGTAACTATTTAAAGGTGATCACGTTATAGTTAGCTAGTTCTCTACAGCATGTGAATCTTTTACAATTTTCTCTTTACTTAAGTGTTTATAACTTTAAACCGATATGAATTTCATAGAAATATGAAAAATTGATTTTCTTTATTAAATAGCTTTATCAGGAAAGTTATTTAAATTTCATAATTCTAAACAAACATTACTTATGCATTCTTAGGAATATGAAAATGTTCAGAGGAAGGCTGAAATTTCGAACAACTCGGACAAAAGTAGTTATCTCTGTGTGTGTAGTTTAACAAATATTCATTGATACGTATGTTAGCGAAAATGTGTGAATGAAAACTTTAAAATAGTAATCCTTAATCGAAAGAAAATCACAAAACAATCAACAAATGTAAAACTGCATAATATGTAGACGAGAAGAGATTCTCTTGAGAGTATGAGTGGCCCTGAAAAGGGCCGTTTTCATGAATGAAAACTATATCAGGTTTAGTTGTTGGTGGTGTATTTGGTAACAGCTTTGGTTCCTTCAGAAACGGCATGTTTAGCCAATTCTCCAAAAAAGAAGACGGACAGCGGTCTGAACTTCGCGACTGGTGATGGTTGAACGTTTACTGTATTGGGCCAGTCGGCTACATTCAGCGGCGATTCTCTCGAACAGGTCGTTGACAAAGCTGTTCATGATGGACATGGCTTTACTGGAAATGCCGGTATCGGGATGAACCTGTTTCATCACTTTGTAGATGTAAATCGAATAGCTTTCCTTCCTCTTACGTTTCATTTTCTTGCCATCGGTCCGGACAGGCTTAGCTTTCTCGGCCTTCTTAGGACCCTTAGAACTTATGTTGGCAGGCATCTTTGGGACTGTAGGTGAATTTCCTTAAAGACAAGTGACGTACTTCGTATCCATTATATACTATTGCAGTAGGCTCCAGTGTTAGTCAGCGAAACTCAAGAGTTTATTATTCTTTGATTGGTCATAAAATACAATTTTTTTTAATTAGTCACGCCCACCATATCAGGTGTCGCTGTGAGCCACTCATTGTATTTATTTAAAGCTGGTCTCCTTGCCTGATGAGCATTGTATCAATAGTCATCATGACAGGACGAGGCAAAGGAGGTAAAGAAAAAGGGAAAAAGCAAGACCCGTTCTTCTCGTGCTGGACTTCAAATTTCCCGTCGGTCGTATCCATCGTTTCCTACGTAAAGGCAACTATTCGCAACGTGTCGGTGCAGGTGCATCCGTCTATCTAGCAGCAGTTATGGAATATTTAGCCGCTGAGATTCTCGAATTGGCAGGTAATGCTGCCAGAGACAACAAGAAATCCAGAATCATCCCCGTCACTTGCAGTTGGCTATCCGTAATGACGAGGAATTGAACAGATTGTTATCCGGAGTAACTATTGCCCAGGGTGGTGTCCTCCCAACATCCAGACCGTCCTTTTTACCCAAGAAAACCCAGAAATCTGACTAAAGATGCATTTTATCTCTACGAACCTTTTTAAAACGGCCCTTTTAAGGGCCACTAACATTTTAACGAATGTCTTTCACTCAACGAATTTCATCTCTGCCACCGTCTTTTTTTTTTTACAACTCTGTTTTTTTATCAATTTCGATTTTGTTTTCAGTTCTTGTCATAGTTTGAACTTCATTTCTGATTGATGGAGTATTTTATTAATTCATTGTAATGATCTTTCCAATTTTCTTTCCGTTATTTTTCATTAAATGTTAGTTCTGTTAGCATATGCAGAAGAAATGCCGCAAATTTTTTAGATAATTGTAGAAAACGGGAAATTTAGCTTTCAAGTTTTTTTTGATGAAAAAGGTTCTAGTAACGTTATTATTATTTTCATTAAGTGGAGCTCTCAAACTGCATTCTTGCCGGCTTATTTTTTTCAACTGTTTTTATCAATTTCGATTTTAGTATTTTAAAGAAAACTGATAAGAAGTATTCTAATTAATTTTTAAAGATGTAAAAAAAAATTTCATTAAAATCTACATTTTAATTTATACATTAAAAAATGATTATTTACTTTAATGATGATTATTTCATAAAGTTATTATTTTATATATTGACAAAGAATATTTATTATATTACATTACAAAAGAAGGAAACCAAAGTTCGATTTTCACCTTAGAATAAACTTTATTTTCTAAAGAAAAATTATAAGTTTTACATTTTGTTACTATGTTAAAGTAAATAGTGTCAATATGTCATTCATCACCTGTCATGTGACGCGAAAGTTTATGACCTGCTTTGTTTTATTTTCAAATTATATCTTTTCGGCACAGAAGCTAAGTTAAGCTTCGTTCAGAATATTTTAAATAAACATTATAATTTCTGATTTTCTTAAAATAAGTTTTGAAAAAATAATTGATATTTAAAAGAATTTCAAAGTGAGATTTCCAGTTTTTTTTATAAAATGGAAAAAAAAATGATCAATTTTGCTGAGTCAAAAACAAAAAACATGATTTTTAACGAAACTTTCGGACGTGCTAGGAACGATTAACAAATGTAAAAAATACCCCCAAAATACTTTGATCTTTCCTCTTAATAATAACAAACATTAAGACGATATAATTTTGTTTTCGTCAAGTTTGGCATCTTTTTCATCATGCTATGCTCTTTTTTTAGCGATCTCGTGGCGGTACCTATACAGTTTTTGTTCACTAAGTATAAAATATGTTTGTATTTTGCTGTAAAGTTAGGCAACCATTTCTGTTTCTCTTAGGTCAGCATTCCTTGAATAATGTATTGGTTAAAAGTTTGCAAAAAAAAAAAAAAACTAATGATATATTTTGCCTTTCAAGACTAGTTGGAGAAAGAGCCTTTGAGGTCAATTTAAAACAATATTTCAAAATTGACTGTTCCAGGGCACGAAGCTTCAGTAAATTACAAAATTGGCACTTTGAATATTATCTAAATCATGATTTCCATTATGACAAAATTTTGGGAATGTCACGGATTTACATATATCATTTTTACCAAACCAGTTATTTCTAATGCATTTTAGTATATGAACTGAAGAAAAGATGTCTAGAACTGGATGTCGATATGCAATTGAAAGTTTAGCTGGAATACAGAAGAAAAATATAGCTTTCTTATTTATTGCATTAGTATCTATTATAACTATTATTACTCTAAAGTTTATCTATTCTAGCCTAATTATTACATGTTTAACATCTGTTTTAAGACATTTGGTTGTCATAATATACACAACATCCTTGTATCGTGAAAATACACTGCTAAGCATAATTAAGAATTACAGAAACACACTCAATAGATTTAGATTTTGTCACAAATATTAAAGAACTGGGACAAGAAGAAGCCTACGTGTCAGCGAAGCAAATGGAATTCAGCATAACGAAATATAAATGGAAGTAAGAACCGAGTTGAATTTACAAAGAATATCAGACATAAACACTTACAATACACACAGAGTGAACAGTTAAAGCTAATCGACCAGATATCGTGATCAAAGACAACAAAAACAGAATGTGCTTTGTTATTAACATGTCAGTTCCTGCAGATTGTAGATATATATTTGAAAATCTTCAAAAAGAAAGATGTCGAAATTACATAATCCATAATTTCTAAACGGTAAACGAGCGCAAACTTTTAGTGTCATTTTCGAAATAATCAGGCAATTTCACACCATAATGGAACATTTTCCTTACCTTTGGTGCTTATATTGCAAATTAACCGAAAGATTAATGACTGAAAATCCCTTTGTTTTTTTATCAAAATCTGGAAGTTGTATTCGTCACAGGGGCCCTAGGAGCGGGCTGAGATTAGCTACTGAGAAAGTGGGAGAAAGAAGAGACAGATTAGCACCGGACGGCTTGATTCCTCTGTCTACTCTCAAAAGGGGGTCTGGACAACACGAAATTTGGAAAACCACTTGAGTAAATATATTTTTATATATGAAATTTTAGAAAAGGTTGATGCTTAGGGTAGAAGACAACCGAACTCAGCCCCTAGACAACCCCAACCCTGCCAGATGCAGAACTCCATATAAACCGGAGGTTTGGACAATTTGTAGATGGACCTCACACTACTGCTACTCCGTATCGTTCGCCGAAACCTCTTGACCAAGACCTTATGCCAGCTCTGAAGACCAGAACTTAAACTTACTACTAAAACAAGCTGCAGACTCCAAAGACGCTCCATGTCTCATTTGATCATAACAAGTGAGTAGGGTTAAAACTGCTGTACACAATAAAATAAGCCATATATAAACCAAATAGTTGTTACATTTTAAAAACCCGAGTTAATTCTTCATTCCAAAGGATTCTCTTTTTGTATGCTCCCAGTTTTCGAACTGTCTTCACTTCAGTTTACTTCATCAGCGACTTTCTCACTCTCTGAGATAAAAAAAAAAATCAACGTGGCAGAGGAATGAATGGTCATGAACAGACATGCACAAGCTAAGTCGAGTGAAATCTTGTCCTCTATCACGATACCAGTGACAATCGAGTCATATGTTAACAAGTGAAGAGTCAGCCAGATGATAACCACTTGAGAACCGACTCGAGGAGTGACATTATATGGTTACCGTTGACGAGGATCGACGAGTGGCGTTACAGTAGGAGCCCTCGGATTGATTGGAAACTGTTCCGATAGACTAACTGAAGGGAGTCCTGGTAGCCCATGCCCTAAAGAAATAAAAGAATTTATCGATTTTGTCATTGTTTATCAATATATTTATTATTTACTTAATGAGATTTATTATCAAGCAATATTTCTTTAGTTCCGTTGACAATGAAAATTATGAAAATCAATTTTTATAGAATTAAAGTTACAAAAATGTTAATTATCAAACATGTGGCATCGAGCTTAATTTTCTTCAAGAGAAAAAAAAACATTAGCGGATATTTGATTTAAATCTTCATAATAATAGAAAATGAGATGTCACTTTTTTTGAAATCGGATTAAAATTTCAATAAACAACGATTTAATGACTCGCTAAAACGACCTAGGGCAGGAATCGTCAAGGGGTCCGTGGGAAATTTTTTTTTTTGTCAAAACAGAATTAACATTTTATTGAAAATCTCCGAATCGTAAAAAATTAAAAAAAAAAATGGAATAACAGTATAACATTATTTAAATTGAAAATGTTTTATAAATTAAGGACATTATTGTCTTAAGAAAAATTTTTTAGCTGGTATTTGATTTGAAATCTTCATAATAAAAGAAAATAAGATATAACCACGTGAAACTATATCACTTTTTGAAATCTGATTAAAATTTCATTTGACAACTAATAATGACTCGCTGAAACAATCTAGGGTGAAGGTCGGCAAACGGGGTCCGGGCGTGCCCCTAGGGGGTTGGTGAGGAGCACCAAGGGGTAGGTGTGTGCACAACAATACCAGGCCAACACAATTTATCTCCGATCAAATTGGTCTTTGGTATTTTCTTCTTGAGATAATTTAATATATTAACTATTGTATTTTTTTTTTTTTATCCAAGGTATTTTATGCTGCATATTGCTGTTATATTTATGTAGCCTGCTT
>CAHIKZ030005152.1:1582500-1634100 GCA_903632075.3 Acanthosepion pharaonis | reverse complement strand
TCACTTTATATTGCTCAAGCGAACATTTGTCATTATTTAGTGAGTTATATTTGCTTACGACGTCCATGAACCGTCGAAGTTTCCTCGCGGTCCTTCGATTGGGGTCATATAGTTACGGCTATCTATATAAGCAAAAGTATTTTTTCCAGTTTGTCATCCATTGTGATTTTGTCGATTATGCTTTGAAAACTGGCTACTGCATTCGTTATCGCAAAAGTATCCCCAGAACTGGTACAGCCGGCCAACTGTTTCAAATGTAGTGTAGGGTCTGTGCTTTTTTTGCCTTAATGGCCACCCGATGATATACTATATTTAGCTATTTCATAGCATTTCGTCTATACGTAGCATCGAAAAAAGTCCAGAAGAGTGAACCGGTTAACTTTGTCTGAGAGTAATCGATAACCATCCACCCTTTTTTGGTTTTCTTTTAATAATCCTCCCATGGTGACCTACTTGGCTCAATTATTCCTTCTAAGCATTCTTTTTTTTTTCCCGGACCCTATAATTTATTTATTTTCATGCGAATAACGTCAGTTCTTAATAGCAATTGGCTTACAGTCCTTTGTCAGGTTTTCAAAAGTGAGAGGGGTACGAAATATTGTTGTCTGCAGTCAGTCTGCAAATCTTTAATAAACATTATCTCCGCCGAACGTGATTTCTATGCTAGAATGATTCTGGAAAAGATCTTGGCCCTGTACTACCTCGACTAAGGTTTTCATTATCAACTTAACAGCTATGAATGTCGTTATAATGTAGGTCGAACAAACAATATCCACTACGCGTGATGATTAAAACTGAGTTCGCCATTGTTACTCTCTTGGGGAGGAACATGAATGCCATTTGTGAATTTTTATTAGACTGTCTCTGATAAAGTTTTTCGAATTGCCAGTGTCTAATAATGCGTTGGTGAGGACTAATTTTGAATTTTTATAATAGTTTTTGAAAGACAGTCCAGGACGGCCAATGTGCCCAGTGTCGGATCCTTTGGTTACGGCGCCAACGGTGACGTCGCTCCTCCTGGTCGTTCCTCCTGGGTCCAAGCGTGCCGCTCCAACCCTTTGGTCAGATGATCACCAGCCTCGCCTTTCCCGACTCGCTTCCAATACCTGGTCACTAAAGCAACTATACCGATCTCCGGTCTGTCTACCCACGCTGTGTTTAGATCTTAGACAGACGGGACCAGCAGGGATCAGGGCCGATACAAGTTGAGTCCGACGGGGTGGCAAAACACAAATAAAATAAAACTCACGACACCAAACAAAATTGCTGATAAAAAGGGTAACAACCTTTTATATCTTAAAGTCCGTTACATAAAAACAAAATTGTTCTCAATTCCCGACCCGCTCTGTGGACTATGGCACCAAGCTTCTATCACAAAAATAGGAAAATGTCGAATTACCTACTTTCTAGAATCATGTATGTATGTCGGAGTGTGGTTCAGTTCGACACTGGGGCTAATTTCTATCGATCATTCGCAGTTGATTCTTCTCTCCGACTTGAACTTGTATTTCTTCTTCTTCTCTTCTTGGGCTGGTGGAAGTTTTCCTTTTCTTCTCACTGGAAGATTTCTTGCTGGATTCGGTGGAAGATTTCTTCTTGGAAGGATTTCAAGGATTCTTCTGTCGTCCGAGGGTGAACTCTCTTGTCCAACTTCAACTCTTCAGCTCCAACTTCAGCTCCAACTTCAGCTGGAAGTTCTTCTTCTGAATTATTCCTCTGCCGTCCGGGGATGAACTCTAACTTCAACTCCGCGCTCAAACTTTCCTCCTTCATCTGCAGCTCAACTTCAGCTCAACTGATTTCTTCTCTTCGGCTTCTGAATTATTGTTCACTCATCTCCGCTGTCAGTGCGCGACTGCAACTTCTCCACGCTGGCCAAACGGACCGGCCTTTCTTGCCCGCAAGTTCAATGAACCGGGCCCGCAGCCCGCGCTCAAACTCAATCATCCGAGCGCAGCTCAACTTCAGCTCAACTTCAGCTCAACTTCAGCTCCAACTGATTTCTGCCGACTGGGGTCCTGCTTATATTGACGCCGCAACAAACCGGGGTGGGTCGGTCGGCGTCAGGGGGTTTCTCGATAATTTCAAAAGCCGTATTAATTTTGACTTTCCATTATCGTTATTGTTTTCACCCCTACTTTCTCACAGTGCTCTTGGGGGCGGCGCATATCTATTTCTCTTAGTCTCTCTCATGTCAGGTGATCGCTCTCAACCAATCGTTCCCCGATCGAACCTTTCTTTCTCTTCTTTTCCGCAGCCCACGTGACCGCCTCGTCCAACAGTTATTGATCGAGGTTTTCTTTCCTTCTTCTTCCGCGGTCACGTGATTGTATTCGACCAATTGTTATTGACCGAACACCCTCTCCCTTTTTGTTGGCGGGTGTGGTTTACATCGTGCTGGTTTTAAAAAAACAAAATCCGATTTCGCACCTTTTTGCACGTACGCAAAATGACAATCCTTGCCCTCTCTCACCTGGACTTTGTCAAACAGCCCGCTGCTAATTAGTCTTGACTTTTAGAAAGGATCTTTTCCGCCTTCCTGGCGCCCTCCGTGGTCCAAAAACAATTGCTCTTCTTTTTTTACCTCTTTGTTTTTCCTGATAGCCGAGAATCTTAATTATCTAGGTCGAAATATCTCTACTTTCTTAACGTGGGTGTCCAATTCTTAACAGGTCAATTCCGTATATCGTTTTCACCAGTCACTTCCCCAACCCAAAGACACTTTCTCTCTGACTAAAGTAAAATTCATTTCTATTATTCTAATTTAAAAGTTACCTTTCGTTATTTTGATAAGAATTCTTCTACGAAAATGTCGGTCAGCGCTCGCGACCGATATCTCCAATTCTATTCTTTCAACAAAATTAAGGTCAGTCAGAGGCTCTGACCGACATCTGGTCCACACCCAGCGGCCTGTTTTGATATCATGTCTTTTCCTTTCTTTCCCCCTTTTGTTATTATCTTTCCTTTCTTCCTTTTTCTTTTTTCTTTCTTTTTCCTTGCTTTAGGATCGTTTAGTACATTCTTAGTGAATTATTTTCAACCCAGTTATTTTCCGTTTTAAAGAAAAAAAATTAACAACCTGTTTAATAAACTGAATAAGAAAAAAAATTAACTCATATTTCTATGAATATTTCCAATAAATGCAAGGTGCCATAATCCTCCCCTAACCGATTTGTCATTTACCCGTAAATGACACCTAAACCCAATTACATCATTTAACATGCACCATGCATTCGTCTCATGCAATTCTATTCTATTTCTAACATGCAAGGGTTTTCTTTCCATTTTTTTTTTGTTCTACATGCAATGAAATGTTCTTTTCATTTTCTTTGTTCTACATGCAATGAAATGTTCTTTTCATTTTCTTTTGTTCTACAATGTTCTTTTCTTTTGTTCTATTTTTCTTTTCATTTTCTTTTGTTCTACATGCAATGAAATGTTCTTTTCATTTTTTTGTTCTACATGCAATGAAATCTTTTCATTTTCAATTGTTCTTTTTTCATTTTCTTTTGTTTCTACATGCAATGAAATGTTCTTTTCATTTTCTTTTGTTCTACATGCAATGAAATGTTCTTTTCATTTTCTTTTTGTTCTACATGCAATGAAATGTTCTTTTCATTTTCTTTTGTTCTACATGCAATGAAATGTTCTTTTCATTTTCTTTTGTTCTACATGCAATGAAATGTTCTTTTCATTTTCTTTTGTTCTACATGCAATGAAATGTGTGCAGATGTGTTCTTTAGGGTTTGTTCTTCTTGGTCAATGTTTTCCTCTCTGCTGTGGGAGGTTTTTCCGCCGCACGTGGTGGTCTCACGCCAGCCTCCTCCATTGGTCTTCCAGCAATTTCTTCGCCAGTTCTGTCTGAGTGAGGAACACCGCTCGGCATCTCCCTCTCGAGTTGTTGCATGCTCACTAGACTGTCGTTCGCTAATCTTCTCCTACTCTTAATCTTCCATATTATTACACCCCCGATGGCTATAACTAGGAATGTACCTATTACTATTGACCAATTTATCGCGATCTGCTCATCGTCTTCCCAAGCTACACCTTCGTCTCCCAGCGCACTTAACTTATCTCTTAAGTGATCCATATCGATCTTTTCTATTGGCTTCATTAATACTGGCATCTTATTTAAGGTAACATTAGAGAATCTCTTCACTATCGGCTCCCATAATTCTGTACAATTGACTAAGCCTCTACCAATCATCTCTATGAGTGAATCTTTTTCTTCATACCTTTCTTCCATCTGGTAATAGGGGGCAAGGAGATGGACACCCCAACCGCCGAACATCCCATGGGTAGCGACACCAGGGATAACGGTGGCCTTATTCTTAATGTCCTTGTGGACTCTCCCCACATACCCTAGACAGGCTGATATGTTTCTGTGTGGCTACCGCCCACACCCCGTCTGAAACACTGATAGCTTGTGGTAATGCCGAGTTTGTTAATACCTCTACTTGGCAGATTCTTTTGATTCCTTCTCCCCTTCCTTCAAACAATTCTAGTATGCACAGTTTGCGGTTACCAGTTTTATAGATAGGGCTCAACGAGGTACAAGTCCCCAGGGTATCATCTCTACACCTTCTAGCTTCTTCAGCTGATAGCAACATGAATTTCGTTCTCCCCAATTTAATGCTATGTAGTCTGCTTCCACCTTGTACCTAGCTATCATTCCTGAAAGGTAACAAATTCTCTTGTTGTTATTCTTCACAATCACTTAGTCTCGCTCGACTCATCACTCAATCATTTCATAACTTTTTTTCTTAGTTCGGCTCTTCCCTCCTCTAACTAACCCCTAGCAGACAGAATGGTCCGGTCAGGTGTGCGTGGCGCCCACTCTAAAGGTCGTACTTCATGACACCACTGGTGGCCAATCAATAATGCCAATGATCTTCCGTTCCTCGTGAGGTGCAGCCCGCATCTCCATCCCCCACTCACATCTACCATAGTCAGCCAATAGGATTTTGGATGAGCCAGTGTCGTTATCTGTCGACACTAAATGCTTCTATTCTGCACAGCCCTTTTGTTCTACTGAGATTTGGGGTTCTTCTCCCTCCCTGATCTCATCTTCTGAGGTGATTCCTGTTCAACCTCTAACCTTCTTTCTGTGTTTAACTCCGTCCAGGAGGTTTTTGTCCTCTTCTTCATCCCCTGATTCTTCTTCCTGTTTAGAGTCTTCGCCTTGAATGTCTTCGATACCTCTCGACTCTATGTCTAAACTTCTCCTGTTCTTTATCCTTTCCTTAAGCTGGGAAAGGGTATTTGATCCTCCTCCTCCCACTCGCTGGACCCTTCGTCTTGTTCAGGGTGCCTCCTTTTAGAGCCTTCGACTGCTTGATTGGACCTCTTCGTCTTTTTCTTCCTTTTCTTCGGACATGGGGGTGTGATGGCGATTTCACAGGGTCTTCTCTGCACTGATTCAGTCGACGACTGAACATCGCTAATCCCCGCTGAGGGTTCCAACTCCGTCACTCGGACTGCTTCGTTTATCTGGTCAAGTCGACCTATCTCCTCATCTTCTTCGGAGTCTTCCTCCGTCTCCATTTCTTCCGGTTCAACCAGAGTTACCTTCCTTTTCCTTGTCTTCTTAGGCCTCGGCTCGCTCATTTCCAGGTTAGCTATTTCAGCCTTCTTCAGATCATTGGCATGAACCCTCCTCGCTCGTCCTGCCACTTGATCCCATATTACATATGATACTGGGCCCGTCTGCTCTACTATCCGGTAGTACGGTTCCCATCTCTGGTCCAGTTTTCCTTCTCTCTGGTGGATTTTATAGTAGACAGGGTCTCCAACCTTCAATTCTACCACCTTTCTTTCAGCATTCACCCTCTCATTTCTTTTCTTCTGGGCCCTCTTTATTCTTCTTCTGGCCTGTACGAATATCTTATGTTGCTGTTCCAGCAATAGTTGATGATGATCTTCTCCCATATACCTTCTTCGGGGCTTCAGTAGGTTATCTACAGGCAGGACCACGTCTCTCGCCAAACAACAAAAAATAAGGAGAAAATCTGGAGGTTTCGTTTATCGTAAACCTCACGGCCGCCAGAGCCTGCGTCAAATACAAGTCCCAATTTCCAGTGTTTTCTCTGACCAACTTGGCCAATACATCTCCCAAGGTTCTATGAAACCTTTCCACTTTAGCATTTCCCTGGGGGTGATATGGGGATGTTTTTATGTGCTCTACATTCAAACCTGTCAAAACCTCTCTCATGATGCTGTTCACATTCTCCGTGCCATTATCTGTTACCAATTGCACAGGGGCACCATACCTAGGGAAGATTTCACTTATTATCAACCCGGCCACAGTTCTGGCCTTCTTGTCTGGTACTGCAAATGCCTCAGGCCAATTTGTTAGCCAATCGACAAAACTCACTATATAGTTGTTTCCTTGTGCAGTTTCCCCATATGGTCCTGATACATCCATACTCACTTTCTCGAAGGGGAAGTTTGGTACGTCTGTTTCCTCCAAGGGTGCCATTTCCTGCCTTCTGCTCTGCGACTGGCACACTACACAACTCCGAACATAGTTAGTGACTTCTCCGTACAGTTTGGGCCAATAGTACTTTCTTCCTATGAGATCACATGTCCTATCAATTCCCATGTGACCCAACCTTTCGTGGCACTGTTCCAATATCTCTGGTCTTAAACTTTTGGGCACATACAACTTGGGTTTGACTTCTTCATCCCTTCCTGAGAGATAATACAGCCTTTCCTCTATTATGGCATACTTGGTGGTCTCTCCTGACTTCACCTTCTCTCTCAGAGCAGCTATTTCACTGTCTGCTTGCTCCTTCTCAATTCCTTCTGTCCAGTAAGGATCGGTTATTATCTGGGCGTCCCCTTCTTCGTCCGATTCTAATATAGGGCGATCTTTTTAGCTTATTAGAGTTAATTACTCCTATTCTATAGGCTTTATCATCTACTCCCTGTTCTACCTTTACAGATCTTTCTTCCAGTTGTTTCGGTATTCTTGAGAGTAAATCTGCGCACGTGTTTTCCTTTCCTGCCAAATACTCTATCTTACAGTGGTAGCCACTTAACTTAAGTGCCCACTGTTGAATTTTCTTATTATTTGTCCACTCTGCCTGCAATAGGTACTGCAGAGGCTTGTGGTCTGTCTTTATAGTGAAGACCGCACCATTTAAATAGTAGTCCAGTTTTTGGAGAGCATACATGATAGCATATGCTTCCCTCTCTATTACTGGCCACCTCTGTTGTGTCTCTGAGAGCTTATGGGAGAGGAAGTATATCGGTACTTCCTCTGGTATGCCTGGCACTGGTCCTTCCTTATCAGGACACGGCTGGGTAAGTACTGCTCCTACACACTGCTCACTGGCATCCGTGTATAATATCATGGGCTTGCTGAGGTCTGGATACGTCAGCAGTGGAACGGTTGTCAACTGTTCCTTTAGCGAATCAAATGCTCGTTGACAGTCCTCTGTCCATTTGAACCTAGCGTATTTCTTCGTCAGGGCCACTAGCGGTATGGCAATTCTTGAAAATGCCGGGACGAAGCGCCGGTAGTAGCCTATAGCTCCTATGAAACCTCTTACCTGCCTCACGGTCTTAGGCTCTGGCATTTCCCTTATGACCTTTACCTTATCCATGTCGGGTTTAATACCGTCTCCGTTTATGACGAAGCCTAAATACCTAGTTTCTTCCCTCAGAAACTGACACTTTGACAATTTCAATTTTAATCCGTGTTTCCTCAACCTTCCCAACACCTGTCCTAAATGAAAAAAGTGTTGTTCCACTGTCTCCGAAAATATCAAGATATCGTCCAAATACGCCATGGCAAAGCTCTCATATCCTCCTAACACTATTGACATTAGCTGTTGGAAGACTCCCGGGGCATTAGCTAAACCGAATGGCATCACTCTGAACTGAAACAGTCCCAGGTGACACGCGAATGCGGCCTTCTCCTTGTCAGCCTCATCCAGGGCTACCTGCCAATACCCGGACCTCAAGTCCAACGTAGAGAAGTACTTTGCCTTCCCTAATAATGCCAAAATGTCGTCTATCAATGGCAATGGCACCGCCAACGGCTTCGATATAGAATTCAGCTTTCTAAAATCTACACAGAAACGGTGGCCGCCATCTTTCTTACCTACTATTACTATTGGGAAGCTCCAAGGAGAGATCGATCTTTCGATCATCCCAGCTTCCAACATTTCCTCTACTGCCTCTTCTACAAGGGGTCTTTTATGTATAGGTGTTCGGTAGGGTTTTAATTTCACAGGGGGTGGTCTCCGGTGTCGATTTTCATTTCGACTGTGTGGGTCTGACCTAGTTCCTTATCTGACTGGGCTACCACATCTCGATTGTTCCTTAACAGACCCCCCCCACTCTGGTTCTAAATTGATCCGGTGCTAATATATCCTCATCTAAGATTCCTTTTGTTTGCTCTACTAGCTTCCTTCGTTCCTCCTCGAATCTCACCCGATTCAGAGTTCGTAGGGGAAGCGCTCTCCTATCTTCTCCCCTCTCCTAACCTTGATAGTCTTTTGGGCCTGGTTCACCATCATAATGGGCACCAACTCGGCTGCCTCCACTACCGTTTCGCACAGGGTTACCTCGTTATCTTCTAGGCCTTTTCTTCTACAGGGACCAACTGCAGAGGTCCTCTCCGTACCTTTTTTCTGACATTAGCCTACCCTTTCCCGACACTGCGGTCCTAGGAGGTAACTTTACATCTTCCTCCACCACTATGGTTATCTCTTCCTCTGGTGGGCATCCCAACGGCGTTCTCTCGCCGTTCACCACCAACACAGTAGGATTAAACTCGATCTGGGCCCTCTGGCTCCGGAGCCAATCTTCTCCCAAGATTGCCTCTGTACATAGGTCGGGGGTTACATAAAAATTTTGGGTGCTTTTCACCCTCCCAATCCTCACCGGGGGAGCCTCACCATCCCCCTTATCTCCAGGGGGGGCCCCGTCTGCTTGCGTGATCTCTATGTCCGCTTCCCGTAACCTTCTCTTCCGTTTCACCCGCCTGTATGTCTCCTCTCTCATCAATGACACAGATGCTCCTGTGTCCACTAAAACCCTCATCTCTCTACCACCTATCTCTGCTCTACAGGATAGTTCTCTCTCTTGCGTTAGCGAAGAGAACACCTGAGCTTTCTTCTTCCTGGGTCCCCACCTTTGGGTTAACCCAGCCATAGGCGCCGGTAGTAATAATTCATCTTCGTTTTTTTTATGAGGTGGAGTTCTGCGCCCCCTGCACCTGGGCGACCCCGGCCGGACCTCTCCCGGTCTCCCATGGCCGTTTCTAAGAATACAGTTTCTTTTCAGGTGTCCTGGCCTCCTGCAAAACCAGCACCTTCTTGTTTGACAGCTTGCAGCAAAGTGGCCCGTCCGACCACATGTCCAACATTTTGCTCTTTCCCTTTTTAACTGGGTTGGCCTTGTGTCTATCCTCGGGGGAACCCGTCCTCTATTCAAGCGGTTCGCCCACCCACTGGTCCAAGTTTTATTTCTCTCCTTTTTAACTGGGCCACCCTCCCTCTTAATTCTGGGGTGGCCCGCTGGCTTTTCTTGGGCTCGGCCTTCTTTGTTAATATTGGTGGGGCACCCTTCCTCAGCCCGCACCACTTGGCCAGGTGTCCTTTCTTACCACACCTGGTGCATCTGTCCTGATTGAAGTCTGGGGGCAATCCCCACTTCGTCGGACATTCCGCCGCCCTGTGGTCCTCGTACCCACAGGTCCAGCAGACCAGCCCATATCGACCCGGCGTGGGCTTATAAAAGCCATGCCTGGTCGACCATGCCCTTCTATTGGGGTCCTCCTCCCATATTTCTGCCCGATCCACCTCTTCCTTAACCCTCTGATTCCATACGGGGGTTCTTCCGCCTACCCCCCTCTTCCAGCCTCCTGACTTGGTGTCTGCTTCTTCCCACACCTCTTCACCTTATCCCATACCCCTGGCTCTCTCTGGCCAGCTCTATCGCTGCCGACAGTCTGAGCGGTCCCTCTTTCAGGACGTCGTGCCGAACACGCTCATCACTCAGAGCTTCCACATACAGGTCCGCCAGTTGGGCCTGCATGACTGCGTTGTCCCTGACCACCTCGGGGAATGCTAATGACGATAGCCTTCCCGCTCAGGCCCCCAATTCTCCCGGGGTCTCCTCCCGAAGCTGTGTTAGTTTTAAAAGGGCCCTCATGGCCTCTATGGCCCGTACCCTCGTCGGCGAACTCTTTGGTCAGCAGTTTTTTTACTTCTTCCCAGGCCAAGCGGGGATGATTTTCCAAGAGTCCCCTTACGAACTCCGACGACTTTTCCCTTTGTGGCATCGTATGCCAGGTACAGGGTTTCCTGGTCCGAGAGCTCGTAGATGGTTCGGCTCTTTTCGAGGATTGTCAGCCAGTTCCTGAACTCCTTCCCACTACCATCAAACACTGGGACCCTCGGTCCACCCAACAGCCCCCTTAAATCTACTGACAACCCCCGCCCTACTTCTTCTTCACCCCCCCACTGCTCTATCCGACTCATAATCTGACATGTCTACAGAGAGCAACAATCGAGGTAGGGAAATAAACAAGGTGTCCTACCTTACAGACGATTCTGTTCCTTCTTTTCCTTTGGTCCCGGGTCGTTCTGATTTCTGCTTGAACCTTCAGCAACGGCGGTCGATCGTGGTCTTCTCAGGGTTGAAATCCCTCGGTCACCACGGCACCATAACGTGGTTGTCTCAGGGTTGATCCTTGGTCACGGCACCACTTGTGACGGTTACACACCTGGCCCAGTGTCGGATCCTTTGGTTACGGCGCCAACGGTGACGTCGCTCCTCCTGGTCGCTCCTCCTGGGTCCAAGCGTGCCGCTCCAACCCTTTGGTCAGATGATCACCAGCCTCGCCTTTCCCGACTCGCTTCCAATACCTGGTCACTAAAGCAACTATACCGATCTCCGGTCTGTCTACCCACGCTGTGTTTAGATCTTAGACAGACGGGACCAGCAGGGATCAGGGCCGATACAAGTTGAGTCCGACGGGGGTGGCAAAACACAAATAAAATAAAAACTCACGACACCAAACAAAATTGCTGATAAAAAGGGTAACAACCTTTTATATCTTAAAGTCCGTTACATAAAAAAAAATTGTTCTCAATTCCCGACCCGCTCTGTGGACTATGGCACCAAGCTTCTATCACAATAGGAAAATGTCGAATTACCTACTTTCTAGAATCATGTATGTATGTCGGAGTGTGGTTCAGTTCGACACTTGGGGCTAATTTCTATCGATCGTTCGCAGTTGATTCTTCTCTCCGAACTGTATTTCTTCTTCTTCGTTTGTTTAGACTGGTATTTCTTCTTCTTCAACTGGAAGATTTCTTGGATTCAGTGGAAGATTTCTTCTTTTCAGTGGAAGATTTCTTCTTCAATTCGGTGGAAGATTTCTTGCTTCAATTCGGTGGAAGATTTCTTGTCTTCAACTTGGGCTGGAAGGATTTCTTGTTTCGAGGATTCTTCTGTCGTCCGAGGGTGAACTTTTCTCACGCCAACCTAACTCCAACTTCAACTCAACTTCAGCTCCAACTTCAGCTCCAACTTCAGCTCCAACTGATTTCTTCTCTTCGGCTTGAATTATTGTTCACTCATCTCCGCTGTCAGGAAGATGCAACTTTCACTTTCTCCTTGAACCGGCTGCAGCCCGCGCTCAAACTCCTTCTTCATCCGAGGCGCAGCTCCAACTTCAGCTCCAACTGATTTCTTCTCGTCTGAATTATTGTTCTGGCTGTCAGGTTCTTTTCTCCACTTAGGCCAAACGGACCGGCCTTTCTTTTGCCCGCAACTCTAAGCCCGCGCTCAAACTCCTTCTTCATCCGAGGCGCAGCTCCAACTTCAGCTCCAACTTCAGCTCCAACTTCAGCTCCAACTGATTTCTGCCGACTGGGGTCCTGCTTATATTGACGCCGCAACAAACCGGGGTGGGTCGGTCGGCGTCAGGGGTTTCTCGATAATTTCAAAAGCCGTATTAATTTTGACTTTCCATTATCGTTATTGTTTTCACCCCTACTTTCTCACAGTGCTCTTGGGGGGGCGGCGCATATCTATTTCTCTTAGTCTCTCTCATGTCAGGTGATCGCTCTCAACCAATCGTTCCCGATCGAACCTTTCTTTCTCTTCTTTTCCGCAGCCCACGTGACCGCCTCGTCCAACAGTTATTGATCGAGGTTTTCTTTCCTTCTTCTTCCGCGGTCACGTGATTGTATTCGACCAATTGTTATTGACCGAACACCCTCTCCCTTTTGTTGGCGGGTGTGGTTACATCGTGCTGGTTTTAAAAAAAACAAAATCCGATTTCGCACCTTTTTGCACGTACGCAAAATGACAATCCTTGCCCTCTCTCACCTGGACTTTGTCAAACAGCCCGCTGCTAATTAGTCTTGACTTTTAGAAAGGATCTTTTCCGCCTTCCTGGCGCCCTCCGTGGTCCAAAAACAATTGCTCTTCTTTTTACCTCTTTGTTTTTCCTGATAGCCGAGAATCTTAATTATCTAGGTCGAAATATCTCTACTTTCTTAACGTGGGTGTCCAATTCTTAACAGGTCAATTCCGTATATCGTTTTCACCAGTCACTTCCCCAACCCAAAGACACTTTCTCTCTCTGACTAAAGTAAAATTCATTTCTATTATTCTAATTTAAAAGTTACCTTTCGTTATTTTGATAAGAATTCTTCTACGAAAATGTCGGTCAGCGCTCGCGACCGATATCTCCAATTCTATTCTTTCAACAAAAATTAAGGTCAGTCAGAGGCTCTGACCGACATCTGGTCCACACCCAGCGGCCTGTTTTGATATCATGTCTTTTCCTTTCTTTCCCCCTTTTGTTATTATCTTTCCTTTCTTCCTTTTCCTTTCTTTTTCTTTTTTTCCTTGCTTTAGGATCGTTTAGTACATTCTTAGTGAATTATTTTCAACCCAGTTATTTTCCGTTTTAAAGAAAAAAAATTAACAACCTGTTTAATAAACTGAATAAGAAAAAATTAACTCATATTTCTATGAATATTTCCAATAAATGAAGGTGCCATAGAGTTGTTCATGTCCGTTTGGTTGATGCAGCAGTGACAGGTTGTTCTGGGGTGTTTAAATGTGGGACATCCTGGGCAGGAGAGTAAATCGAATCATCATAGAGAGGAACAGGTTGTTTTAGAGCGGCACCCACAGTATCGAATTCAAAATACGAGCTGGACTACTGTAGAGCAAGCTCGCAACTATAAGCTTGTTCATAAGCAGCTTTCAAGGTAAGCGTCTTATTTTCAAAGTGTTGCCTTACCTGAACATTGCTTAGGCCATTTACGAATGTGTCTAGAATATGTTCCTCTTGTGCTTTCAAAGCGGTCATAGGACGAAAACTGCAGTCCCTGTTTAATGTCCGAAGGGTCTTTAGGAAATGATCCAATGTTTCGCCAGATTCCTGTCGCTGGGTAGCAAGTATATGTCTGGCAAATAGTTCATTTTGGGGCTTCAAGTAGGTTATGTGTAATGTTTCCATTGCTTCTTCATAAGTTTTAAAGTCTACAATGATATCGTTGATTGAATTAGACACATAGTCAAGAAGAGCGCGCTTTTTAATAAGCCAATTCAGGTTCTCAGGGAGTAGAGTTTCAATGAAGTTCGTAAAAGTTTTGAGCTAGTGTCTCCAGCGTTTATCTGCTGCGTCATAAGTAAATCGTTCTGGCCGCATATAAAGTTCCATTGTAAGTGAAATAAATTGTAGTAAAGGCAGAACCAGTGAATAAACTTATACCAAAGATTTATTGCACTTTACTGACGGATATTACAGATCTAAGGGAGGTAACTGATGATTTGTCAGCCCAAGCGTATTTTTTAAAAAGTATCAATAAATCTATTAATTATCTTTAACGAGTTTCTTTGAGTAAAATTACGGTGGATCGTCAAAAGAATTGGTGGCAGTCATTCCGTCCTGAATTATATTTGGTAAATGTACGTTACAATTCCAAAAGTCTCCCAACACTCAACCTTGTACTTTTACATATATGCGTTATTCATAAGTCATAAGTGCTATAATGAAAGTGTTAATCTTAACTGAAAGGTTTTCTTTTTCACATAGAAAGAAAGATTTCTTTGCCTTCGATTCGCGATGAAAACCAGGTTTTAGTTGTAAAAAATGACTACTCATTTATCGATATATTTTTTAGATTTCAATATTTTATATGGTATTTTTATCTATATTCTTCTCAGGCCAAATTACTGGCCTAAAAACCATTCGAAATTTAAGATTCTGTATCTGGAGTTACTAATGACACACATTTTGCAAAAAATATAACCTGTTTGATTATTACTACTCTATCAGATAAAATAATTACCTATTAGTACGGAACTAAACTAATTAGTATGGAACTACAATAATTACCTATTAGCTTGGATTTTGCGTTAACTTAAACGATTTTTTGTTTCGAGTCTTCCATATGATTTATAAGGATTGTTTTTATAGGATTCTGAAGTATATATTTTCATGTTCTTTGTAAAGTTAGCATTCGATTCTAAGAATCTCCAAGGGTAAACCATTTGTGATCTAAAGTCAAAAGACAACTATGTAGAATTGCGGCCAGCCATCTATTGATTATCCAAAAACAAGCGCTTGGTTGTTGGGACTAATACATTTTTTTATTAACCTGTAGAGCAGTTTGAAGATACCTCGCATGAATTGGTCAAATTAAAAAAAAAATCTAGAAGTATATTTCTTCCAGATTTGACTAAATATCTGCAACTTACATGTTGAAATTTGCTCTTACCTTTAAAAATTGCCTTTTTTACAAGATCTTGTGCTTACTGTTCATAAATAGTTGTTGAATATTAATCGGAAAAAGTGTCTTTATTTGTGTCGGCGACCTTACCTCTTTAACTTTGTTGAAAACAAATTTTCACCGTCCATTGTCATCTTTAACAATTCGTGCTGGTGAAGTTATAATGAATAAAAATATTCTTATTCATTCTAGTCAGAGACAAACTGAGAATTTGGTTATCGCCATTTGGAAGTGATAAATAAAATGTTAAAATATATTTTTCAAACACTGACGAAGTAAAAGGAATTTATCATTTTGAAAGGAAATTCAAAATCTCATATATCAATAACCCTCCTTCATCAATAAAACCTGATGTAGACATCGAGGTGATGTCGTTTATTTCCTATTTAAAGGACCTGTTCGCCTACCATATTCATACATATTCAGACAGATCAGGGTGAAAATGATTTCCCGCCGTTTATACAAACTAGCGTCATAGAAAAAATATCTACAATATCGTCAGAAATAGTGAGCTGGTTCTAAAAATATTTAAATATCGTTCATGTCAGTTACTAAGTATTTGACAATAATCTTCATAGTTTTGAACCTCTCTTTCTTTCATCTCCATTTTGCCTTGTATTGTACTAAACAAATCCTCAAATATCAACATCACAATCGAGTGTCAATTCATCGCAGTATTTACTTCATCTTTTTCTGCCCTTTTAAAATTTTAAACAACCTACTGTCCAAGGAGCAAGACATTGAAGCACACACACACACACACACACACACACACACACACACGCACAGATGCGAAAACACGCGCGTACACACACACAAAAATATATATATATATATATATATATATATATATATATATATATATATATCTTAAAACATAATTGTCGGACTTTGTCCATTTCATAATGTGTGACGTCATTTGTTTACATTTGGATACGCATTGAGCAGATATGTATGTATGAGAGAAAATCATAGAGAATTGGGTTTAAAAACAGTAAAATCGACCTTGATAACCGAACGATCCTCTGTGGCGAAATCGGTAAAAGCATGTCAGGCTATATTTTCTATGAAGATTTCTCGGACATTCAGAAATGTTGTTAATATTGTTTATTATAAACGTCACATTTACTTAAATATTTGTATCTATAAAAAGAACGTATAAACATAAAAAATGTCTTAATATATATATATATATGTGTGTGTGTGTGTGTGTGAGTGTGTGTGAGTGTATTTGCTTTATCAAACCTGACAAAATTCTAAGAATAGGAAATAATCATCATATAAATTAAGTTCATTTAAAGAGAAAATACAGTTCCATATTTCCCATATAGCAATATTTTATTTAATATCAAATTAATTCAGTAAATTATATCTATAGTATGATTGAAAAAGAGGTTTGTTCGCTCTCCTGCAATCGAACTCTAATAAACTAATTTACTGGGAAATTGTCTAATGATCTCGAAAGTTTAAGTCAGCATGAAGATGATGATTCCAGTAAATTAAATCCTGTCATAGATAAATGGTATATTATTTTATTTATTTTTCATATCTTAGATTAGCATATTCCGAATGTCCATCAGTAACCCTAATTACTTCAAATAATTTTACAAGAAGAAAAAAACCACAATTTTTTAAGTATAGGGAAGATTGAAAACATCATATTGACCAGTGGGTCAATGTGATGTTTTCAACACGAATGGCAAATTTCTTCTTTTTAATATAGGGTATTCTATGCAGTTAATTAGCGTTATTGAGAAGTCAATTGTCTCTATCTGAAAGTCGTTTGTATTCGTTATTACATGATCACATAAATCGTATGAATTATGTGACTCATCAAATTATTTAACAATATTTTACGCTGAAAGTGATTTTACATTCTTCCGACACCCTTTATTTAAATTGCCCAATCAAAGTCGGATCAATATGAATATTGTTTAATACTTGGTGAAATCAAACGCCAAACCATGACCTTTAATGGTAATGATGCTATTATTGATTATTTGTATAAAAAACACCTAACGATTTATTCACAGAACCAATGGAATTTATTAAGACTAAAATCATTGTTATTTCGTTCTCATCTTTACTCGTACAAATTACTACATTCTAAATGGCTATGCAATAAAGAATACTTAATCGAATGTTTGCAGTGAATACAAAATGAAGAAAGTTGTAAATTTATTGCAGGACAATTTTCTATTTATTAATCTATCTTTGTGTGGGTGGGTGAGTGAAAGTGCGAGTGGAAAAAAAATATATAAGTTCT
The DNA here is from genome assembly GCA_903632075.3 of Acanthosepion pharaonis. Lineage (NCBI taxonomy): Eukaryota > Metazoa > Mollusca > Cephalopoda > Sepiida > Sepiidae > Acanthosepion > Acanthosepion pharaonis. Next base: position 1,617,063 of record CAHIKZ030005152.1, on the reverse strand, counting down.
TCCATCATAAACAAGATTCTGGTGTATGTGTCTTTGGGGTCAGTAGAGTCATGTCCAATCTCGGAATTTCAAACTCCGATAGAGAAATGACATTAATATAAATTCTCAGTGAATAAAAAAAAATCAGTCCACATAAAAATAGAAGTAAATTCGATTACGAAGGAAAAGTAAATCGGAATTGTACAAAAGCGAATTTCATCCGTTCGTATAAAAGCCAATATAAAAAATAAATATTTTTGACATTGAAATACGGATCAGGTGAAGCGAGAATATGCAAGATAAAACATATGACCATCCAGGCACATTATAGAGAGAATATCATAGAGGCTGAAAAGTTAAAATCAGGGGCCAAGATCATGAATGCGAAAAAGATATTTTGGAAATCGAATGTCGATTGTGTCTGTAAGGATTTCAGCAAGCAGAAAAATCCACCGGAAGCTAACAAAAGATTGGATCATTTGAAAATCAGAACATCAAGATGAGATCAACATATGGTTGTAATTTTAAACTAAGTAACTCTAAAAGATAGAAGATATATAAGAAGACTTACTGTTACACAATCTTCATCATTTGTTACAAGATATCTTTAGTTATAAATTGAACTTTTAATCATAATTAAAAGTTTTGGACAAAAGAAATCGCGGAAATACTTGAGACTAATCGAAAGATGAAGTTGAAGCAATGCAGTAAATGGCAAGCGCCGCAGAGTAAGTAATTACAGGCCAATAATATGTCTACATCTGGCGCAATTTACATTAACAATGTAAATAGCAGAAGAGATCTACCATTCATAAGAGAGCATATTGTTAGCAAATGAAATTCTATGATGCAGGAAGAATGAAGTAAATATATTCTTGTACAAATAGTATGATGCTATTAATATGTAAATTGTTGATAAGAATAACACTGAGACGGAAAGGTTTTTAAGCATAAAATACGGATTCCAGAATGTCCTAAATTGTTCTTGATTGTGTAAAACGCCTAATGCGGTTACCATTAAAAACAATAAAGAACTGAAAGGAAGGATTTACTTTATGAACAATTGCTTAGAAAATTCATTATAAAGGGAGAATAATTTGAAAATATTTATTATCAACACGACTATTCTTCAGAGCCTTAATACATTTCAGTATAAACATATTAGAAATTAAGTAAATAACACGACGCTACAGATGGTATAGCCTCAAACCAGATATAGACATTCACAATATTGAAAGGTAAGATATTTCAGGCTTTGATATTCAGACATGATTGTGTAAAGGGTTGTTCTTTTAACCGACTAAGCACTGACTACGTTAAGTATGAGATGTTAGCATGCAGATAAATATCGAAGCACCAATAATTTAACGATCTGTGTAAAGAATTAGCCTCATATGTGTGACACTGAAATTAGTAACTGTATTTTAATCAACCTGATTTTTTATGCAGACGCTTTTGCTATACGGCCACGAAAGACACCAGAACGAATTCATCCCAGTCTTGGTGTAAAATTTTCTATTTTATTTTCTACGACAGCTGATGAGTCTCTCTTTCGTTCACATTTAATGATATTATTATTTGAATTTATTTCAGTTATTCTAAATTTTTTAGAATTATTTCTCTTATCGTAAATTTACTAACGATGAAGGAATACCAATTTCGATAATATAATAAAAATCAACGAAAATTAGAAATATGGAATAAAATTCTGTGGCTTATTCAGAAAGCGGATTACTATTTGCTTTTCTTTTGTGGACATTAAATAGGATTTCGAAATTCACTTAAAGTTTTTCATTATTTTCTACTTACACAGTTTACTCACTATAGTAGAATGTAAATCTGAGTTTGACTTAAAAAACTGATTGAAATTGAAATGAAATATGTTATGAGATTTGATAATGATTCCTTTTCTATGTGCTGCATCGGTCATGGCTCTCCACAACGTCATTTCTCTTGGGTTCCTTAGTAGTTTTTTCTCCTTTGTTAAGACTAATGTGCTTCGTCCCACCACCCATTCACATAAACAGGCAAGTAAGTATCTCGCTGCCTCCCTCAATCTCTCTTGTCCTCAAAATATCAAGTGAGGATTAAATTTCCCTTTACTAACATATATGGTCAACGTATCTCAACCGTCTTTTTTTTTTCTGATTCTGAGTATAAGTGTCCTTTCTGTTGACATTTTCCTTGTTGTTTACTTGCTCGATCTGTCCATGGAATTTTCAGCATCTTTCAGTCGAATCTCATTTTGACTGGATTCTGTTTTTTCCTCATCCGTAGGAAGATTGTGCGTCATACTCTGCCATCTTTTCTTTTTTCTAACATAATTCTTTCGTATTTCAGCACCTTATTTAGTTTTGTATCTCGCATGTTGGACTTTTTCTCTCGCTGGCAATCATATATTTTGTTTTCATAGTGTTGATGGATTGTTTTCTCACTTTCTTTCTATGAGGTCCTGTAGTTTTTTTCTGTGCCTGGCATCAACTCAGTGTCATCTGCGTATTTTATATTATTAAGATTACACCCCGATGATAACTCCTGGGACGGCCTCCAGATCCCTAATTGCATTCTCGTTAAAAATGCTTGAATAAAACATCATTGCCTCACGCTCCATTCTATTTTTGTGAACAGACTCATTTTCTAACGGTATGCAGGCGGTTTGGTACCAGTAGAAGTTATGGACTATTCTAACATCTTTTCCAAATAGATTGAGTTTAGCAATTCAAATAGATCCTCGAGCTGTAAATGCTTTTTGCGTAATCTATAAAACATCCTTCTGCATTGACATTACTCTCTCTCTCTCTGATATCATCTAAGATCATCAAATAAAAACCGTAATGAAATTTGTAAAAGTAGATTCGAATAATTAATTTGATTGCCTATTTTAGAGCACAACTGAAATAAATACTTAAATGAAATGTGAAGATTTAAATAGACCGCCGGCATTTGATCAGCAGCGAGACGAGGCGTGTATCTTTGATATTCGTATACATTTACTACGACAAATAATAACTATAAAATATATTAATATAAAGACTTATCTAATAAAGTTAAGAATGAGTCTATTAAGCCTACCAAAAAGTTAACAATAATAAAAATAGAGCGATTAGAAATACATTTACTAATCCTAGTAAGAAATAAACAAAACCAGAATGAATAATGATAGCAATTAGAAGCGTAAAGTAATGATGAAGGCGGCTGAAAATCATAATAAAATGTACAACAAAAATAAAAGGCCGTTTCTAGCAACAAGGTTATCCTGCAGAAGTTGATGTGGCCGCCAAACTGAATAGTCACGGCCAAAAGATCGCTACCAATTCTGCCAGAGAGGATTATTAAACTGAGACTTTTCTATTATCGGATTTGTTTTGGATCAATGCCATTTGCTTTCTGCTAGTCTGAAAGAAGTTGACCTGGTTATCAGCATCACACGGAACTAACCTTTGGCTCCGGTGAATAAAGTGGAAAGGAGAAAAATGTCGAGGCTTAACGAAAACTCAGCATCTGCGTCGAGCGTTTCTATTCGCAGGGCGACGGCGTGGATTTATGTATGAAAAATATGGCGGTGAAACTGTTACAAAACCCAAGACAATCAATAAATATATGTGATTATCTTTCTGAGCGTATAACATTAAATCCACATAGTAAAACATATGCAAAAAGAAAAATACATACATACACACATTCGATGGCCATCCCCCTACAAACACACACACGAAGACCCGTCAAGTACAGGTTGTTCTTTTACCTTTAATGTACTTAGTCATTAATACGTAACTAGCATATTCAAAGTTAAGTGTTTGGGATATATATATATATATATATATATATATATATATATATATATATATATATATATATATATATATATATATATCACTTTACATTTGCTGACCATTTATTTCTTGCTGTCGCGTCTAGATTATGGTTCAGACAAACAGATTGAAAACTGCTGAGTCCACTAAAACACGTTGATCTTCATTCTACCCGCTCCAAGACTAAGTGCTCACGAGTGTTATGTGGTATATTGAAAGCTGACAAGTTGCTTTTCAGCTTGTCCTTTTATCTTAACCATGGGAGTCCTACATTCCTGTAACCCTGATCTAACTGGCGTATATGGTACATGTATATAAATGATAAAGTGCATCAATTTTTTAAATGTATTTCATTCAACAATTGCTTTCGGTGAACCTATTTCTGTGCATACGTACACAAACAGGCCAATATATATTTATAATCTCCGAATAGAAATATTTATTTATAAAAAGAATTTCTCTTGAAACTATTGAATTCTAGAGTATGAAACCTTGTGAGAAAAAAAAAAAAAAAAAAAAAAAACATCGGCTAAATAATTAAATACTCCTGCCAGCGTTTCGTAAAAAACTTGAAAGTTGTAAGCCTAAAAAATTGAATTGATCATAAATGGTGAAATCGTTATAACAAGAATTGATCAAAATATGACGTTCATGTAAAACGATGAGAAATTCTCTTGTTGGGAACTAATGTCCTTTTTTTTTAAGCATTACGCACCGAGCAAGGCGTGAAGCTACTAGGATGCAGGGGGTTGCAGAAGATTTGGAGCGAGAGCAGATAGGAGTTAGGAGTGATAGAAGAAAAAAATGAGGAGAGGGATCGTGGATAGATGAAGGTAACTGGAGATGTCGATTGATATTACATTTGAATAGTTGGAGATTATAGCTCTCAGGGAAACAGTAATAGGGAAGGGTATTCCACAGGCGAGAGGTGCGAGGTTATGAAGCTATTGCAGTAGAAGAGACGGCTACATTTAAAAGTTTCTACTTTGTAAGGGTGGGAGCGGGATGCCAGCCTCGTAGGGCGCTTGAATTCATGGAGTCTGGGAACCAGTGAAAGCAGCTCATTCGGAGCAATTACCATGAAAGTACTTGTAGAAAAGACAGAGAGAGGCGGCGGAGCGTCTGCGAGAGAGCAACTGTAGATGAGGTGCCAGATCAGAGCCAATTATATTACATATCCGCCTTTGGATCTTGTCAAGAACTCCGAGGTAAACAGAAGGTGCACCGGACCATATATGGCAGCAATACTCCATGCAAGGGCGAATGGTTGATTTGTATATTTGAAGTATCGATTCCGGGGAGAAAAATTTCCTGGCGCGGCACAGAGAGCCAACTCTCCTTAAGGTGGACGAAGCAATGGACTCATTTTGCAGAGTAGATGCGGTTTTATATTAATGGACAAAGAATTAATCAGTCAGTCGATTGGAACAAACAGCGAAAACGTTAAAAACTATTTAAAAATAAAATGAAGAAAGCATGATCACTGTATATGCGCGCATGTACGCATATATACATAGCAGCTTGAGTCATAAGTACTTTCCGTTTTGGGGAAGCATTAGTAGCAACGAATATATCATCATAACTACTAGTCATACGTGGTAATTAAGAATAAAATTTGTAGTACTTCTACATACTATTTGAACAATATCGGCAGCATACACAATCGATTAAAGAATAAATGTTCTTTCCTCATCCATGGCAACACAAGACCGCATACAACAAGAATAAAACAGGAAATATCATTGAACATGGCTGGGGTCTCTTTTAACCCACCTGCCAGATTCAAACGACTTCATTGCACCAACAGATTATTACCTTTTTCGATCGCTGCAAAACACATTCAAGGGGAAACCGATCTCTAAGGTAAAAGGATTTGTACACATTATATGTGAATTATGTATGTTTCTGTACATTCACAATACTTTACACACACACACATAACACACACACACACAAATACACAGCACGCAAAAACACCCAGGATGGGCATACACACATTAAGTGTATTTGGCCAGCACACTTTTATAAAAGGAAGTTTTAGTTCTTTGCTTAAAAGTTTTTCTTTAATGTTACTACTGTTTCAACAATTTCACTAGTTTCAGGAAAACAATGGCACATAAAATATCCAATGCGTTTTCATAAATCATTATTAAATATTTCTATTTTAAAATTTATAGCTTCTTATAATTGGTGAATTTTTATGGAAGAACATTTTATTGTAATTTTCAATGTGCGTGAAAATGAACATTTCAAAGCTGGCAGGTGTATGAGAAATGTAAATGTTCTTTTTCGAATTAGGGACATGTAAATTGCGTTAGAAACAGAAAAAAGTGATGGATTTCTATGTGATATCCATCCACATCTACGGTAGTGGATTCTGGATAATCTCCCCACAGATGAGGAGAAATAGAAATGCGGTTCTACAGAAGGATACTGACAATTCCGTATAATTATAAATTTACGTTGATCTTATGTTTAGCTTGTATTATCACTTTGTTCCTACGTTTAGCTTGTATATTATTATTGTATTGTTTTATTACTATTTCTAATCACAGTTTTTTAAAGTAATAAACATTGCCGAAGTGTGAAGGTAGATTTAAAAGCGCTGTCATTGGAAAATTGTTTTTTCTGACACTCCGTCTTATTGCGGGCACGTTTGTCCATGTTTTCCGATAAGCCGTAGAAAACGAACCAAACAATAAATCAAATCAGAATTATTTGAAAATTAAGGAAAAATAATTTATATTTCCGGAAGAAATATTGCTACATTTTAAAACTATTCTTTTTATTGAATTCTACTTTTATATGAAAACGAGAATCATTTTTCTTTTAACATGTTCACTTCTGCTCTATGTGAATCCATTTTTTATGTAAAATCATTTGCTTCTAGGTGTCATTATTAAGATCTTTAGTTTACAAACTTCAGATAAAAAGAAATTAAAATTTAAAAATGCCGCTAAAAATTAAAAATTAGGGAAAAGAATAAAGATATAAAGAAAATCTTGCAGGAATTCTTTAATTTCCACTGAAAATTGTTTTTTAATTGTGAAATTTTCTATGTACGCGTGTGTATATGTGTCCGCATTTGAATATGAGAAACCAAATCCATGTTATTGTGGGAGAATTTAGTGCACATCTTCTGAACTTAAAAATGAAATAAATCTATTAAAATTTTATTTTACTAAAAAAGAAAAACGTGTTAAATTTAATTAGTATTTGAATAACAATCAACGGTTATTGGCGTTCAATTTTATCGAGTAGTAAAATGGGATCCTAATTTTTATTCCCTTTCTCACAGCAAACCTCTTACTCCATGGCAATTTTCATTCTTATTTAACGGAATATTATCATTCGTATTGAAATGTTTTGATTTTTAACAAAATGATATATCTATTGATTAAAAAGCATATAAATGTCATTTGTCTTCGAAATATAAAATTATAAATTCTTTTCTAAAATACTTTCAACATTTAACAATTCTACGGACGTTGTTTCATCGGATTCAAAGTTACACAATTTAAACAACATTTCAATAAAGACGTCTGTAACTCATTTGTAGTTTGAATCACTCTAAAAAAAGAAATTTTATTTTTGTAATTTTTCTCAGTTTGGTAATATTGTAAACTAAAAAGCGGTGTTGATACATTATTTTTTAATACACTTTCCAAAGAAGCAATCATGAGAAATATTGAATCTCCTCTTGGTCAGTTTGATAGCTTTGAAGATATTAAAGATAAGGAGAAGATAAGGAGTGGAGGGCAATAGAAATGTGGTTCTACAGAGAGATGCTGCGAATACCTTGGACAGAGCGCTTAAGCAAGCAATAAATGCTAAGGAAAATAGAAAAAAAGGACACTCAGAGCCAGGATTCAGTTGAAATTTCATGGACACGTAATGAGAAAGAAAAGCTCCGATGATTCAACTTACATACTGAAGACTAAAGGGACAATGAGTGGCAGTGATTAAGGTAACTCATTGCGAAGTGAGAAATGAAAGGGAACGTTTGTAAAAGAATGGAGAATGTGTAAAAACAACAATAATAGAATATTATGAAAAAAAGGAAATAATATTAATGCCTAAACGAAATACCAAAGGGAATATTTGAAATAAGGCGCAGAGATTATAAAAGATTAAAAAGAAAAAAAATAAATGTTTATTTTCAAATATACAGATACTGATAGAAGGGAAATTATATTTGCTTTTAAATGGTGAATAAAAATTGTTAGCCGCGAGTCTACAATAAATTTGTCATTGACTGAGATCTCATGAAAAACATCTAAAATCATTAAACAGATGGAAAAATAAATGAATAATAACAGGAATCATTGAATCAAAATAGAGTTTTAAGATAGTTGTAGATTAAATGCGGTGAACATGAAAAATGTGACAATTTTTAAAGAATTCTTTTATAAAATATATAAAAATGGCAGTAAATCACGTGTTGCTTTATAATCACTTTTTCACGATTAAAATTACGTTTGTTTTTTTTTATCGATGAGTTGTATGAGTTTATGAGTATTTCACGAATTCATGATTAAAAATATAGGCAATGTGTAAATACTGTTATGCTTTCATAATCTTCCGTATATTTAAGAAGACGACTTTTGCTCATGATTAAAAAAACGACAATAAATGATTCACTGTAAGATGGAAAGCAAAATAATGTGTATGAAAATTACAGAGACGGTAACAGGAGAGAAATTATAAAATAAAAAATAGAATCTGCAAATTTCTGAAAAGAGATGAAAAATGTTAAAGATTTGTAAATGCATGAAAACTACTCACATCATATGAATAAATCAAGGTGAATTAAGAATCATAAAATAATGTTTTGTGTACGTCCCTGATCGCCATTGCTTTTCTATTTTAAGTAACAAGTAAAATTTAAAAAAACATTGGACAAACATTTTAAAATAGTTATCATAGTGTTTTGTAGCGAATAGTTTTTCCCAATGGATTCATTTGGTTTATTTGCCAGCAAAGAAAAGGAAAATACAGCGAAGTATATCGATAGTATAAGCAGAGAACAGGGACACAAGAATGAAAACGTAAAATGGAGAAAAAGAAAAATTGAAAGAGAGGCAATTTGTATTTGAAACACTTTGTTGTTTTCTTTGAAAAGGTGTTGTTAATTTTACAGTACAATGAAGATGTAGAATTCAGTTGCCTGCTTCTTGGCTCGAATTATTAGCTTAAAAAATAAATCAATTTTTAACCCTTTAAAGTGATGAATTCTATTCAGAACGATAGCGTGCGAATTTCAATTGTTGGCATGTATTCTGTGCACACATTCCACAGGACTTATTTTTGACGATCTCCTTTCAGTTGGATTCCTATGGCATCTATTTGCCAACCAGATTTCCTTTTGTGTTTATTTATCGTAACTTTTGTGGCCTTGGGAAGAGACAGATGTCCAATTGTTGCTTGTATCTATTTTGTCTCATGACTCTATCCCATAAAATGGAAACTTGGCGTCCAGCACGCTCAATTGATTAAACTCGACACTTCTATACATCTTAAAGTGCGTTGGCCTTGATATTACGTTTCAAAGAAATACTTTCTCTTTTGTGTATCCCGATATATTTTCTACATTCATTTTGAACAATTCTAAGAATGATAATATAAATATTTTAGTTGATGTCACTGCTTCGGTAAAAATTCTATTTCTCTGGGATTATTCTTTGCATGGGATTCACTTTGTTTCAGAAACTTTTAATCCTTTTTGTTTGCTGTTTTAAGTTAAAATATTGAATTTAATAAATTATTTCTATTAAAATCCTGATCATTTTTGTTAGCATTTCTTTATTTTGCTAGATTTGATTTCCAGCCTTTTAAAAATGTTTTTCACCACAAGGGTGGGATATAAAAAAAATATCATGTTTTCCATAAACTATTCCGAGTAATATCCTTATCGTTGTTATTTTGATTACAATCTTTCAACGCGTCTGTTCTTATAAATAAAAAAAGGAAGCAGTCTCCTTGTTTTAGGTTTTTGCTTTGTTCTATTCTAGTAATAATCTTTGTGTGGAATATTGTAATGTCCAAACAATAACTTAATGGAAAACTCAATGGAGAGCAGCGTTAAAAAGAACATCAAAAATTTAATATAAATTTTATCATGAATTATTATTGATGATATTCTAAAGTCTTATATAAATTGTCTGGAAATTGTTTGATCGTAACAAATCGAATTTCTTTTGTCGTAGGGAAGTTACTCATAGATAAATGCTTTCATTTCATACATATCATTCATGTAATTTCGAGAAATTTTAATAAATATTTCCGTGTATCGCCATACGGAAAGAAGAAATGTAATTTCATTAAAGACACTTGGATAAGGAACACGATAATTATGCTCAGAATAATACTATAAAGATTAATACATGTACAAAAATGTTTGATAAAACGCTTCACAAAGAACAGTTGGCATATTAGAATGATCTAGAAACATTACTGGAAGCAAAGCGCCTGCATATGAATACAAAATGAATTCATTAAATATAGAAAAATGAAAAGGAGTGTAAGACAAGGATGAGGCTTCTCACCGGACTTATTCAATCTATATAGTGTGGCGATTCGAATATAATTAGAATTCTTATCAGAATTCATTATTGGCGGACACTCTTTTAACAATATATGCAGAGGAAAAGAAAACTACAAAAGATCCTACAGAAGATAGTGAAGGAAAACGAGAAGGAATTCCTTTTCCCTCTTTCTTTTCTTCTCTCTCTTTTCTCCTATTCATATTCTCCACTCCCTTTTCTCCTCTTCCTTTTCTCTGCTTCTTTTCTCCTCTTCTTTTTCCCTTTTTCCTTTTCTCCTCTTCCTCCTCACTGCTTCTTTTCTCCTCTTCCTTTTGTTCGCTTCCTTTTCTACCCTTCCTTTTCTCCGCCTTATTTTCTCTGCGTCCATTTCTCCACTCCCTTTTTACCTTACCCATTGATCCTCTTCCTTTTCTCCTCTTCCTTTTCTATTTGTCCGCTTTCTTTTCTCCCTTTCCTTTTCAGCTTCACTTTCTCTGCATTCATTTCTCCACTCCCTTTTCTCCTTTCCCATTGACCCTCTTCCTTTTCTCCTCCTCCTTTTCTCTACTTACTTCCGTTTCTATTTCCCCTTCTTCCTTTTCTTCGCTTCCTTTTCTCCTCTCTCTTTTCTCCTTTTCTTTTTTACCACTTCCTTTTCTCCGCTTCCTATTCTACTCTTACTTTTCCCCTTTCTCTTTTCTCCTTTTCTTTTTTTTACCACTTCCTTTTCTCCGCTTCCTATTCTACTCTTACTTTTCCCCTTTTCCTTTTCTCATCTCCTTATTTATTCTCTTCCTTTTCTCCTCTTCCTTTTCTCCTCTTCCTTTTCTCCTCTTCCTTTTCTCCTCTTCCTTTTCTCCTCTTCCTCTTATCCTCTTATTTTTCTTTCTGCTTAGTTTTCTCCTCTTCCTTTTCTCGTCTTCCTTTTTTTCTTTTCCTTTCTTTCTGCTTCTTTTTATCCTCTTCATGCTTGATCGTCGTAGACCTCAAATTTCATTGTCTGCCTCTCTTCTTTTGCATTTCTATTTTTTATGTCTTCTATTGGAATTCTTGTCTGTATTTAATCTCCCCATCGCTATTCACTTTTACTTTTTTTTGTCCCTAACTTTACTCGCCTTTTTCCTACTTCGTTTTTCTACTGCACTTCTCCGCAAGTTCTTTTGATTATAACATATCTGAAGTACCGAGAAAAGTTTCTCTTATTGAATTCTGAAGGTCATAGGTAAATTCAACAAAAAAACAAAGTTCTGATGTTACGGTCAATCAAAAAAAAAAAAAAAAAAAAAAGAAAAAAAGTAATAATAATAATAATAAAAGAAGATTCTAACCCGCCTGCTTTTGAATTCAATTCCAGATAATGTTGCCTAGCTAATGTTGCAAAATAACTGGCCATATATTTTTTATTTATAGTATATTAAGGTATTTTTCTCTTTTGTCATTACTACATTTCTTTAAACAATTTATCGTGATCTTTTGCTAAACCCAAAATGTATGTTTTGAATGCTTTATCAGGGAACAATTCGTTGCTCTAAATTATAAAATGTTAGTTTAAAACTAAACAAATATCATGTAAATATTCATGCGCCTGACTATACTTTATTTTAATCAATTATATACGAAAATATTAATATCTTTTGATTTTTCCGATTCTCACAATATTTACAATGTAAAATAGAGAAAAATAGAATACAATGTCTGATGCAAGTTCATAGAAGGTCATGTAGTTCTCTTTCTGTGCCTGTCATCAACACGCCCTCATTTCCATATCTGGAAGGAAGTCTATTTCCCTTAGTCCGGTCTCACTGTAGAGTTTGAACAAATTTGGTGAGATGACCCATCCTTGTCTTAGACCCCTTTCTGTTTTTGTGTACCTTCTCAATTCGTTTTCTATTTGAATGCGAAGGCGGTTTGCTTCCATTATAAGATCTGAATTATTGTAACATCCTTCCCAAATAGTTTTTGTTTTTCTAACAGTTCAAATGGTTCTTTACCTTATCAAATGGTTTTGCGCAGTCTACAAGAGCAACAAAGGATAGGATGTTGAGGAGAGCCATGTTTGACCGCGACCTGAAGCGACGCGGCACAGAAAAGAAAGTCTGACAGCTTGAAGCAATTAAATAATTTATTAACATGTTTTCTTGTTAAAAGAAATAGTTTCCTTCTTTACGGGAAATCTATGAGTTCCTTCGAAAACACAAAATCGCTAAAAGACTGCTGATGGGTACGTTTTATACAGTTTAACAATGACTAATTAAATTCTTAAAAATTAAATTCACTTAGTGTTGGGATCGAAATTATTGTCTATATTGGAAAATAGAAATCGCACAACACGTAAAATATCGTAAGATATTAATTTCAGTTGTTAAATGATATTTTGTAGATTTCAGTTTTATATAAAGGAGTGGGGATCACGAAAGTTTTTGTACATACTAATTTATTTATGTCTTTCTTGAGATTTTTTTTTACACTAGATAAGATTGTGTAGCCTACGAAAGGCTTTGCTTTTTTAGGCAATCTGTTTTTACTTCTTGGTAAAGAATGGCATCGGAGGATATGACCAACCGTAGTTAATTGAAATATTAGAGACTACTTTCAGATTTGAAGAAGCAATGAAGCACACATATTTCTAAAGTTTAATGGAAAATTAACATATTATAAACATGATTAAATTATCTCGGAATATAATCCTAAATAGAATTGAATATTAATTTCAATCCATTCTACACATATTACAATAAATAGAACAAACGTTTAGATCAAGAAGCATCCCGATTGTAGCATTTTATTATTGTAATTAATTATTTGTCCTCGTAATATTAAGAACCAGATCTTGGTGGGTACAACATTGGTGTTTCAAGAAATGGCTGAAAAGTGTTATATGCAATGATGCAGTTTATCATGTAAATTGATATATAATCAGACGCCATAGGCTATCAATAATAGTATTTAGTCTAACTTTCTAATAGTCTAAGACTGGTTAGGGTTTTATATGACATTAAATATGAGAGCTTAAATGGATATGAAGGCTAGTACTGTGATGAATTTGTATTCCAGAATATGCTATGAATTTTAGTCTCAGTCAATCGAAACATTATAAAGGAAATTAGTTCATACCTTCCCCACAGGTAAATTCTTTCCTTGTTTTTGTACTGACATATATGTAGGCGCATTCACGCATATCTATTGAAATACACACATATACACACTAAGCCCTTAATTCGAGAACTAGCAGAAAAATACTTTTTAAATTAGCAGCAATTTGACAATCATTTCTATATTAGGATTCACTAGAATGACTGCTTACGAAATGCGAAGAAAGAATCTTCTTCGACTTACGTAAATAGGGCTAAAAATAACATTGTTGTTTAAAGATGAAAATATTAGTGTGCAACTTTGCCCTTTTGGATGTGAAAGAGAAATCATTAGACATATTTTACTTTTACTAATGCTATAAAATTGAGGCTAAAATTGGATGCAATTTCGTACTTGATTACAGTTCGAGCAAAACATGAAAAAAGAAAAAAATTCCACCCATGATTATTTCAAAGGGTGATATCTATCTATCTATATATCTATCTGTCTCTGTCCCCACTCTCTCTCCTATCTCTCTCTTCTATATATATATATATATATATATATATATATATATATATATATATATATATATATATAATGTACAAAACATTTGCTGTACTCACATAAAATCAAGAGCTAGGCAAAAATCAATAAATACAAAGGTGTATCTTTAAATTGCAACTCTCTCATTCTCTCTCTCTCTCTCAACATATTTTAAGAACATAACACAAAATATTCATTGCTGCTAGAGACAATCACCTGGCAGTAGTAATATATATATATATATATATATATATATATATATATATATATATATATATATATATATATAAAAAAAGAGATAAAGCATCGTATACTACCGCACATTGCCGTGGTTTCAAACACTAGGTCTCTTCAGGTGGCTGATTAACAAGTGTTCCCCGAACCACACTGCTATTGTCATGCAATTACTATCATACTGGAACATTCGTTACACTGCCACCTAAAGACACCTAGCGGTAGTTTGTGGCAGTGTACTGTCGTAAACGTTGATTTTACCTCTTTATTGTATTGGCTTGCTCAGTATGTCCTTTTTCTCTAGGTGTCTACACCTGTATTCTACGTCCGTTTTTTGGTACGGTAGTTTTTCCGCCCTTTTAACATTTGTTATATACACGGGCACAAAGAATATATTGTTTCCCGATATGATATATTTATGGATAAAACTGTTCCACATCAGATACAAACCAAATGGAAAAATAAAAGCCAACAATGTGGTTAACGGCAAGCGGTGAGAGTTTTTCATACTTGAAAAGAATCGTTACGCTATGTCTAGAAGATTGCGTTCAAACATGAACAAAAACTACCGCCATGTTCAATTTCAATATATATATATATATATATATATATATATATATATATATATATATATATATCTGATATCTGTCTGTGTTTATATATATATATATATATATATATATATATATATATATATATATATATATATATATATATATATATTAGAATGTTCGCTTTCTGACGATGAGACCCGGTTTCCATGGTTGATTTGTTAGGAAGAGGACTTCCTGGTGTTATCGGAATGGATCGAGATCGATCCCAGTGTGTCGCACCTTTGGAAAGTGTCTGAAAACATAACCACAGATTGACCCAAGCCTTACGAGTAAAATTGGGTAGAGGGAAATCTGGAGGATTGTCGAAAGCCATAAGTCACCCTGGCCAAGGGATTGAGCGTGCTGGCTTTCTTTAAATTGTTGATCACAGTAGATAACACTCTCTTTCCCAGAAGCAGTAGCCGTAGTAGACGGGTAGCCTCGGATACGAGTGGCCAGCTATTATATATATAAAAGATACACACACACACAAACATACACACACAAATATACACACACAAACAACCCAATACAATGACGATAAAATAAACGCATTCTAGCCAACAATTATTTCTATTCAATCGCTGTCAGAATAGTTAAAAAGAAAACGTTATCACCTGTTCAATAGAAGAGCACACTGCACTGGAAATAGCTCACCCATAATGCCTAATGTGAAACATGTATAAACAGTCGAAGTATCCAAACAGGCCTGAAGATTGCGTTTAAGCATAAAAAAGACTTTCGCCACTCATTGTTGACTACTCTTATTTTTACACACTCTCAATTTTGGATATTGAACTTATTTATCCATAAATATTGTTTACCTTAAAATATATATTTTACCCCCCTCTCTCTCTCTCTCTCTATATATATATATATATATATATATATATATATATATATATATAGTTTATGCAAATTTAGGTAATCTGTATGGGTAGACATGAGGAGGATGATATCCAGAGAGCTCAATGTAAAATTCAGAGCAGATATGTTTGAATAAAAGACAGACCACGTTAAGATTCCATGTAATAAGCTATTTCACCATAACCCCTTTAACAGGGTTCTGGATCATCAGAATTTACTTCCAAAAGCTGAAATGAAAAATGAAATGAAATTCACACGTTTTTTACGGACCTCATCAAGTATACGCAAAGTTAACGAAGTGAGGAAGTGAGATGGGAGTCTCTCCCACCTCACTTCCTCACTTCGTTAAGTTTCTGTATTAGAAGAAAAGAAATTATATGTAAAAAAAAAATGATTTTTGTGCTCATTGTAATTGTCAAGATTCGAAACGTTAAAGATAAGCGAGAAAAACTGTAAATGCGGTGGTCATGCTGCTGCTGCTGTTGATGGTGATGCTGATGATGCTGGTGAGGATAATGACGATGCTGCTTTTGCTGCTGCTGCTCTTGCTGCTGCTGCTGCTGTTGATGATGATGCTGATGATGATGCTGATGATGATGCAGCACACACGAGAAATTCACCCGTGAGTAGTCACTGAGCATCAGTTCTGTTATGGCAAATATTTTATGACAATGTCGCCAAAACTGTAACCTTTTTCTTTTTACAGTGAAAATGGCATACGCGATACGCATCTTGTTAAGAAGAATTTGGCTTATACTCAAGAGGAAGACAACAGTGCCAAGCAGCCTGTTTATCAATATGAACCCGGATATCTTTTTTTGTCAAATATATATAACGCTAATTTTCGGAAATGAACGGTGACTACTAGAGGAATTAGATATTTGTTCATAAAAATGGGACGCAAGTTAATTAGTAGATGAAATTAGTTCAATTTTGATGGCAGCAATTATTGGTCATGTTAAGATAGATTTTTCTAATTTTCTTTCATAAATTAACTTTCCTATTTTATTTGTCATCAACAAAATAGTTAAGGAATGAATTATAAGCCTTGTTTTTTTTTAAAATAATGTATCTTTAGAGGTGGCATTAAGACAGTTCCCTTTACTTGACGGGCCACTAGAATTCTGAAGCTATTTGACAATTCACTGATCCTATGTCCATTGAAGTAATTCCTTTCTTTGTTGCCTTTAAGCTGGGCTGTCATAATGCGGACAGTTGTACTTTTATTTACAATAAAGTGGATGACATTAATAAATTTATATCATTAATTTTTACAAAAATTTACTTTATCTGCAACATAGTTGTGTTCTTTTTAGCAATTTTCCCAGGCCAACAATTTCAAGCAGTGAGTCGAGAAGGCGAATCAGAATTGAAAGATAAACTCTCGGTAGGATTAAAATGAAAATGAAAGTCAAAATTAATAATAATAGTTTATAGTGTTTTATCTAGTAAAAATAAAAAAAAATACAACGATAGTTCATTCTGTCTACTAACCTGACTATAGTAGGCAAAAAGAAGTAGTAATTATGATGAAAGTAAATGCTTGTCAAATACTGATTACAAATAAATGAATAATATTTATTCTGCCATCCAGAGTTTTCATTCTTGGAATTCAACGGTTCAGAACATTATAGTGGCTCTGAGTGCATATGCACTAGATCATTATAGTGACTACGTCCGCAATCTCTAAATCAAAAACTTTTCGATAGTTCCATTCGGATAATTATTCGATACATTAAAAAAACGATCTATGGTTTTTCGTATGAGGATGTGTAAAAAAACAAATTTTGATCAAGGACTAAATCCCAAAGAGAAACATAGATTGATTTCATCAATAAAATATCCCATATAACTGAATAAATTATTATTTTTTTTATTTTACGGGATCACTGACATTTTATAGGCCTGATCAGGCTTCCAATCATTAATGACACTGATAAGCTTTCTTTTGTTTGACTTTAACAAGATTAGCTGTATCTTGTATGACTTCCAAAGAGATATTATTTCCTTCAATACTGCATTCTAGACTATATACATCTCTTTTAATGATGGACAACAAATTCGATTTGATTAATAGCTGGAATAGTTGGCGGAGATTTCATTTAATTTGGTGTCTTTGAAACCTTTTTGAAAATGTTTGGAGAATGTGAAGCAATATTCCCTGACACAAATATACACTTTATTTTAAGGCCCTTTAGTAATGAACTGTGCCACACAAAAAAACTCATGTACAAACATTTACAATAATTCTCTGCATTTATCTAGTCACCGTCATGATCTTTGAGTTGACATATTTTAATGCCTGCAATACGAATCCAAAATAATACTCCACCAACCTGCTTTGTCTTCTAATTCGTATTGGTTGACTATGATTGTACGATACTCAAGACTAGCCATCAGTTTCGTTCAATGTAATCAAAGATAAAAACTACTGTTGAGAAATCTAGGTTTCAACTTCTTTATTTCCCATCTACAAGTTTGTATTTTTTAAAGGTGCTAATTTGGTTGTTTTCGTGAGTTTAGCCAACCGTCCAAAGATCCTGCTTCTTTTATCTCTGCTTACATTCGGAATATCAGGTTTTTTTAAAATGCATTTTAATGCTTAATCAACTCTTCCTTATTAACTTTTAAAAAGTTGTCATTTTTTGTGAGATTTTTAAAGCTGCTTGTTTCTTTTTATCTTGCTAATCGTTTTGATTACACTTTTTTTTATTGTTCTGTAATATTTGATAAAACTTTTCGAAGTTTCCAATGTTGAGTAAGGTACACAATCTTCTTCCTCTTTTAGGGTTATATATTTATTACAACTCAATATGTCTAAAATTGCAAACAAATCTAAAATGTGATTAACAATCAGTGAGTTAAATAATAAAATTGTAAATATGTTTCTAATAAAAACGGCTATAAATTGAAGTTCGTATGGCATATTTATCATGTAATTGGAAGTATATCTATAAACTTTTGCTAACATCGTTCGTGTAATTCTTCATGCTTCCTCGTCTTGAACACAGAATTGATGCCTATGTTAGTATCGAAGAAAGAAAAAACAACAAATTTTGATAGCGATCCATATATGGAGATGTGGAGTGTGACAAAACGAGAAAGTAAAAGAAATAAGAGTAGCTTAGCTATGTGTCCATTTTTAACATAGAATTCACGAGTCATCGGAACGGGCAATATCTCCCTTGAGTTTTAAAAGAAACTGAAAAAAAGTTTCATATATTTTGAACGGCTAAAATGTGTTTCAGAGCTGAATAATTCCAGGTACTCATTGCAGCTAATATTCTTAATAGAATCTGTTGAATCTGTTGTTCGCGTCTTTTGACAAAATACTTGAAAAATTGCTAAAAAAGAAAAATGATAGAATCTCTTTTATTATGAAAAGGATTTCAGAAGAAATAAACAGACTATAAAATGGTGAAATTTGGGGAGTAGGAATCCTGAACTGATGTTACAATTTATTCTTTTTTAAATCATTATGCAAGATAGGAAAATATATTACACCAAGGAGAATTCTATAAAAACGAGATAGGAATACTTGAATATACATTTCTAAAGACACTTTTCTAAATTGTTTTTATCATTTTTTTATATGCGGTATATTAACAACTTTTATTCAAAGAAGTTCGATTCATTATAGAGTAAAAAGGTAAAACAAAATCCTGCGTGAAGTGTATCATTTTAAAATATTTTTATTTCTTTGGGAAGAAAAGAGTTTCGTAAATGAGGCATAAGAAAAGAAAAGCAAAAATTGTATTTAACAGGTATCAGTTATATAAGATATTGCACACACACATATATTTATTCATCCAACAGATTTTATTGCTTAAAGGTTACTTTTACTGGATACCCTTTTTTGAGTAGACGCTCCGTTAATTTATTAAACGGAATAAATATAGTGTTTAATAAATAAACAGAACGTCTACTCAAACACGAGTATCCACTGAAAATAAAGTTTAAGTAATATATATATATATATATAAACGTTATTTTAGTCGGTATCCACATTAGTGGAAAACAGGCAAAATGACAGAACTTTGGAATTTTCAATTCATTCTTAAAGAATTAAACTGATATCTAAAGAGTGCGTCTATCTAAAGAGTGCGTCTATCTAAAGAGTGCGTCTATCTAAAGAGGCCAGATTAATGAAGTGCCCCGTCGCCACCACCATGCCAATTAACTGCGCAATATTACGAATACACATTACCATCCGATGTTCAGTTAGACATACAAGAATTTTCACAAACCTAAATACACAATGAATTATCAACGGTTTTAATAAAGGTGACACTTGCTTGACCAATGAGAACTTTGGCCCAAACATAAGTGAAAATACCAGAGTTTCTGTCTTTTTGTTTGTTTTCTCGAAATCACTGACGAATCTTTAATAAAAATGAAACATATTAGATATACGTTTTCTATTTATTTATCTGATCAACCTTTAGGATTTCGATCCATATTTGATTTGCATTTGATCTTTAACTGTTTAAACAGTCTGTATTATGCAATCGCCAAAACCATGAGTGAAGGTTGCGTTCAAGAATGAAACAGACTGTTGTCTCTCGTTGTTGACTCCATGGGGCACACGCTCTTTTCCGGTTATTCAGCACTTTTACGTGTATATATAGCATACCTAAAAACCATAAGGGACATATATATATATATATATATATATATATATATATATATATATATATGATAGTAAATGTGATGTCATATATATATATATATATATATATATATATATATGATAGTAAACTGTGATGTCCAAGGTATTTTTATATATATTTGTTTTTTTTTTTTAATTAGTTAATGTCTGGGATGCCGGTAAAATTTTTGTGAAGGATAACATTTTCGGCTGCTTCTGTAGATTTTTTCAGTGCCGGTTGCTGAATATATTATTTTAAACTGAGGTACATTTAAAATCCAGTGGCCGATAATGAGAACAGTTTAAGAATCTCTGATAATATATATTTAATGTTAATGGAAACAGTCGTATCGAGGAATAATTATGTATACAAACATAGTCAGTCTAGCTATTAACAATAACAAGCAAACAAAAAAAGAAAGAAAAAAACAATACAGAAACGCATCTGCTTCAGTTGTTATTTTTATAAAATACACACACAGACATATATATATATATTTGATATTTTCATAATATATATACACATGTATATATACTTGCTATTTTCCTATATATATATATATTTCATATTTTCATTTATATATATATATATATATATATATATATATATATATATATATATATATATATATATATCAAAAGATGCATAGGGAGAGGGAAATAGGGAGAGAGTTAAGCTTTTGAAGAACATCGTGGTATTTTTATAATAAGCATACAATGATGCAGTTGATGAAAGCAGTAATTTACTTGCTTTTACCATTTATAGAATATATTTATGTCTGCATAAAAGTTCCTAAACACTGCTTTAAGACAAAGTATTTCTTCCGAAATATATATTATATAATGTGCTGATTCTTATAGCAAGTAAGTATAGTAAATATACACTTGTGAAATTACCAAAAGCTTCCCAACTCTCTCTTTATCTCTATGCCTCCATTAAGATAATGCTCTCCATGGCTTTCTCTCTTATCGTTGTCTCAGCAATATTTTCTCCGGTAAGATTGATCTTTGTCAATGTCGTTAAACCATCTGTCTACTCAATCTTTTCTAATTCAACAATAACTGCTTTTCTTTGTTTCTTTTGCCTCTCACTGCCCCAGAGTAAGTGAAATTGTATTTTCCATCTTTTCTCATCATGTACCCCAAAACTTGCAGCTGTCCAGTTGACATTATTAGTAACAGATATTTTTTACCCTTTGTACTCTCTATCCTTGTGTATATATAAATGACAAATTCAATTTAGAAGTGGTCAGGATATGAAAGAGAAGTTTACATAGAGACTATTCTGTCCAACGTGTTCAATCATATTTCATTATATAAATAAAAAAGAAAAAACACTTTATGTACTTTATAAGGATAAAGACGTTACAGCTATTTATTCTCTTAAGCAAATAGAAGTACATCTTTTGATATAAGACGAAAGGAACAATTACTTCAGTTGCATTTGAAGTCAGAATATTTTCGTTCTTCTTATTGCTTATATAAGTGAATATTTCTAGTAAAAGTGAAATGATTTTTGACTAAAAATTTATAGATGCATATTTTGATGAAGATTCTTTTATCAATTTTCGAGAAACAATGTATTTTATGCAAATGTCAAAGAAAAACACAGAAAGTAGAAACCGATTAAAAGAATAATTTAAATGCATTACTAATCATTTGGTTAAGGAAATGCAGTGAAGATTGGGAAGAAAGTGATTTCAGTAATTTGGTATTAAAGAAAGGGTTACTGACAGAACATGGCTATTATATGATAGAGTCAACGCATTGCTAATGATTTTACTAAAGAAATGCATTGTAATAAAATGGTTATTTTAAATTAAGAAAAACAAAACAAACTTGGCCTCAAGCCTAAAAAGTGAAATCAATGTGCACGAATTCATTTCCATTTGAAACTGAAAGAAGTGGCCGGATAATCCTAATCTAATCCTCCTTCACTGATGAAAAAAAGACAACAGCAACAATAAAATCATTAAATGTGAAAAACCAATTAAAAACCTATAAATCTGGATTTCAGTATTAAAACGAAAAAGAAAACCAGTTTTGAAGAATATTATACAAAATTCAACTCTCATTTCTAATACTTCTTGTCAAACATTACCTGCTAAAAGAACACATATAGAACACGAGGAAACGTTCAAAGAATCTTTCAAATAGAAATAATTTTATCATGGTAATAGTAATACTAATATTATCGGTTTTCGATCTTCAATGACCGAATAGTCATTGCAGCTGTCGGCTAAAATTTATAAAATCTTTCGTATTAAACAATTTTTCAAGAAAATAGTTTTCTGAAGTTCAGTTTCATTTATCGCTCTTTCCAGTATTGATGGGGGTTTTCTTTCTGAAAAATTTATTTGAAGAAGTTCGGGACGTTCATATCTTAATTATGCTGTTAGTTTCACTTCAACTTACATGTAATATCCATTTGAGTCTTTGATACCGTTTAAAGTCCTCAAGTGATGAGTTTTCTGTTATTTGGTACAGATTTTTGCGATTCTATAGCGCCAGTCGACTAGGTTCGAAAAAGGATGGTCCTAGCTAAAACATACATGTTTCCTTTGATGGAAGCCATTTTTAAACCTTGCTTTGAGAACGCAGTTATGGACAGGCGACCAGTTATATACTTCTGAATTTTTTCGGCACCATACCTGACATCCATATGAAAGTCTCAATCTGGCGACGCTATTTAAGAGCATAACTCGAGGCTTTTTAAGGTACTAGTTTGGTTTTGTAGCAATTTTCAGTGTAGGGGAAAACTACTCTAAGGACAGTCTATTCAATATTTATCTTCTTTATATCTTGTGCTAACTTCGTTATTACTGATCCATACACCGAATTATTTGGAGTATTTGAAGGAATTGACTAATCCCACATCTTCAATCTTATGATAGATTCATAATTGCTTTTCTTCGTATTCGCTTTCATAGTTTGTCCAAAAATGTTAACTTGAATCCTATTTCTTTGAATGTTTGATAGAAAATATTGGTTTTTGTTCAAGATTATTCTCCTCACAAATAAGAATACTCATTTCATTGATATAGCCTCTCCCTGATCATCATCAGTGCATTAGATTCGGGAGGGAAAGCAAAAACGATGTTTTCTATTAGTTTCATTTGGGATATGGTATGACATGATTCCATTAACAATTCCTATCTTTTCATATCTTTTCTTGTATATGCACAGGACATAATCGAAGAAACGATTAAATCGATTTGGTTTCTCATTTTCTTCTGATGAGGTTTGAAATGGGTTCTCACTAGATGTAAACGAGTTTGTGAACCGAATGTTAATCAGAAATCCGAGAAGGAATCAAAACCATCCAGAAAAGTGAATAAGTAAAAGCAGTAAAAATATTGAGTAAATTGCGAAAAATTCAGAATAAATGCTGACACTTGACAACAACAAGCATGAAAATGTCAACAAGAAATTTGGCTGTTTCAACACATTAATGAATACAGATAAAGAATATATATATATATATATATATATATATATATATATATATATATATATATATATATATATATATATATATATATATATATATAACTGAACTCTGCCGACGAATTCGTCGTATGAGGGTCAAGCAGATCAGTTCCTAGGAAACTGACAGCCCGACACCAGCACATGAAATTTGATTATAATGGTGAAGGTTTTGTGGAGAACCATCCACACTTTGTGAAAGGACTTGGTGAACTACGTGCCACAAGGTACCCAAACGACCCTTCGCTGGTTTTGAATTTAGAGTTGTCCTTCTCCTAGACCAGTTGCCATCCAAGTCTATAGAACCCAGTCTGTCCTGTTATTTACCCATAGCTGGAGGGAGAAGAAGAGGATTCATACCTTATCCAAGGGTATTAGCACGTAAGTGAATGTAATGGATTCGACTGGAATTTGAACTCGGCTCTCGTATTCCTCAAGCCGCCATGCCCATTATATCCAACATGCCATATATATATATATATATATATATATATATATATATATATATATATATTATATATTATATTCGGAAATAAAGGAAAAGGTTCTGAGCCCACAGATAGACTGGAAAATTATGTGCCTCCTATATATATATATAAAGGTGCCTCCTATAAATACACACACATATATATATATTATATATATATATCTCAAAGTGCCTCAGTATATATATATATATATATATATATATATATATATATATATATATATATATATATATACTGCGTGCAAAATTATTATCAAGATAACTTTTTTTCTAATATTTCAAAACCGTCCAATCAACTCACACAAAATTTTCACACACTGTTGGCAACACTGACCTGCGTAATCACTGAAATTTTGGTACTGATCTGCGCAATGTAAACAAACTGGCGCCATATTTGTTATCAGCACGGCGATTTGAGCGTGCCAAATTATTAGAAAGGTTTAGTAAAATTCCCAGAATTCATCAAACAAAACGTTTATTAATATTGCACATGAATGTTTATGATCAAAAGAAGCTAATAAATAAGATAATCACAAATAATAACAGATACAAACAAAGGCACAGTTTTAAACAAATTAATAGGGAATGTGCTTTCCCTGTTTTGAAATTAATTGAAGAAGTGGACGATCCATAGAATTTGTTAGTTGTTGGATGTAATCTGCTGTAATGCCGCGAGATATATCAAGAATTGCTTCCCACAACTCAGCGTTGCTCCTGAATTGTCGTCCGTTGGCGTACAGTCTTCGCTTCATGATGCTCCAAAGGTTTTCGATATGGGTTCAAATCCGGAGAATTTGCTGGCCACTTCATTTTTCGTGGTCCATCGAAGCCTAACTATTTCAAATATTCAGTAGTCTTGTGAGCAGCATGTGAGGGAGCATTATCTTGCATAAAAACAATGGCCCTTCTGAAGGCAACTCTTTGCCTTTTCATCCACGGTTCAAGATGCTCCTTCATAAACACTATGTATGCATCAGCAGTCATTTTGACGCCATCTGGTACTCTAAATGGGCCCACTAATATTTTTCCAATAATACCACCCCAGATCATTATGCCTCCACCGCCTTGTTGGCGTCCCAAACAGTGATGGCGACTCTGTCGATTCATTACCCAGCCTTTGCACCATCTATCTGGCCCATCAAGTGTTGCTCGAGTTTCGTCTGTGAACAAAACTTTAGAGAAGTCAATCTTCATATTGTCCTCAGCCCATTTCAATCGATTTTGAATATGATTTCTCGTCAACGGAGGCTTCGATACAGGTTTAACTGTTGTTGCTATTTCCCTCAGATACCGACACTGAATACTTTTAGAGACAGTAGGATCCCCAATGCGACTGAAAAGCTCTTGACTGGTAAGTCCATGGTTCTTCGTGGCCTCTTATTTAAGTCATGACATGAGACGACGTGAAATAACACTCGGCTTGCCTTTATCTGCCCTTTTGCGTACTTGTTTGGGTCGGCGGTGAACTTTTTCACTGTTTGATGCCGCCTCCCTATCATTTTAGAAATTTCTAGGGTAGATTTATCTTTTGAGAGTTCTGAGGTGATAGTTTTCTTTTCAGCATCACTTAAACTGCTTTTACGGCCCATCTTTCCACTAAATTCTTGCACTTTTTTAATAATTTGGCACGCTCAAATCACCGTCCTGATAACAAATATGGCGCCAGTTTGTTTACATTGCGCAGATCAGTCTTGCCAACATTGTGTGAAAATTTTGTGTGAATTGATTGGACGGTTTTTGAAATATTACAAAAAAAAGTCATCTTGATAATAATTTGGCACGCAGTGTATATATATATATATATATATATATATATTGAGAAGACATCTTTTTGGAGATATAAATGTATGATTGTGACAGTTATCCTTATACTTACTGGAGAAATGTAATTACATTCTCCATTTTGAAAGAAGGATCTTTCTCAGAGAGAAAACAATCATAATAATTAAGATGAATGACGTTCCTGAGAATATTTCACTATTATTGAAAGTAAACAATTCATAAATTGTGTTTAACATTTTCGTTTTCAAATCTCAAGAAAAAAATACACATCGAGATACTCGTAAACTATTGTATTTTATGTGACGAAAGCAAATGAAATACTTTCCTGGAAAAGGAATCTTTTCAAAATTTGTAATTACAATTACTCGTAATTATAGGTTTATTAAAATATTCTTCATTTGTTCAAAGATGTTTTCGTAAATTTATGAATCACAACATTTGTCTTCATAGTTATTACTTTATAACATGATAAATTTTGCATTGTATTTGGTTCACATATTTATAAATGTAGAAATTATTTTTCCAATTAAATTTAATACAATAAATAATAATAAATTCTTTTGTTGTTAATTCGCTAGTAAAGGAGAGAATGCTTGTATCCAGTTTCATAATTTGGGGTTTTATTAAAATCTTACCCAAAGTTTTTTAAATGAAAATTACTGATGCGAAAACGAAAAAAAAAGTTCCTCTGACAGCGTTCCTTGAGTTAATGTCAAACTGCGAAGGTTCAGTATAAAAACTGAAAATGAACGGTACAACATTGGCGTAAATGAGTACAAGAATTTCCGAACATGGCTCCATCGGAATGAGGAAAGAAAGAAAGTAAAGAAGGACTAACAACGTCATAAAAGTCGAACTTTATTCCATATTATTCGCGTGTTCCAATATCATACGACAAAAAAATATGTTTAATGTGTTGTTGAAGAGAATAAAGTATTAAATAAAAGAAATTACTACGATGAAATGTGCGGGATTAGAATCAAAATTATTCAAGAAAACTAATGAAAAAATATTTTATTATGAAAAACAATTCTCTGGTGAACTTTTAATAGTTTTTCTTTTGTGTTCAGAAGGATTTGCTAGTTTCTAATTATATACTTAATCATACCTTTATTTTGATTGCGCTCGCAGATGAAGTCACTCGGTAGTAATATGCGACCGTTTTGTATGAAATAATTGATATTATGTGCGCATGTATAATTGTGAATAATGACATGTCTTTCCCATAACTCTAGATACATACATAAAACAATGCATATATTCAGTTAAAAGTAAAAAAAAATTCATCCTTGATAATGGCTGAAAGTATAGCCGAATGAGATTGGAAAACATTCGGGCAATCTTTATATAATTTATGTCCTAAAAAGAAAAAAAAAAAACACATGAGAAATCATGTAAAAAACACAGCCACCACACATTCTCGGTCGTTTTCAATATATATATATATATATATATATATATATATATATATATATATAGATAGATAGATAGATAGATAGATAGATAGATAGCTATGTATATAACTAAGATATTTAAAGGCTAAAAAAAAGCCAACCAATCTCGCAAACCGGGTTTCGACGGTAAGGTCTTCTCAGGCATGTGGAAGGATTTACAAGTCAAAGAAAACTACCCCAATTGGCATTTTAGCTTTTTTCTGATCTATCTATCTATCTATCTATCTATCTATCTATCTATCTCTCTCTCTCTCTATATATATATATATATATGATAAAATATAGTTTTAAGTTATGCTATATTTATGAGTTAAAGTACTCAATATCAGGGATAAAGCGTATGTAAATATAAAAGTGAACATTGAAGTCAACACACAGATGCAATTGTCAGGCCAGATATTTATTATGGAAATACGCCCCATGGGCAATATGGGGAAGGGGAGACTGATCCTCACTTCTCCTATCGATAATTTAGCTAGCCTCAATCACTGATCCAGTCGTTTTCATATTGTTCCTTTCACCAAAAAATCTCATCTACATAACACTACCTCACACAGACACCATAATGCCACATTTGCCCTAAGAATCCTCACGTAATCCCATATGTACAGTCTTTCTGGGGGGATGGGTTGACAAAATCGCCAATGTTCATTGTGTAACAATATTTACACAACTAAGCAAAAGAGTGTTAGTAAAGGATATCACCACAGTCTAAGCATGTAGAGATAACAGTTAACTGGACGAAAAATACTGTGGGATTATTAAAATTACATATTTTCAAAACTAAAGACAGCCCACATTTCCCAGAGCTGCAATCATTGTCACCTGAATCGGGAGGGGAAGGGAAATAAACTAAAAATAAAGGAGGCCAAAATAAAGAGGCTGGTGTCCATCTATACCATAGCCAAATTAAATTCAGAGAAATAAACCAAAAGAAAACGGCCTCAGCTATAATATCACTGGACTGGGATGAAAAAGATTTAATCAGGCAGCAATTAACTTCAATCCTAGGTCACCTCCAGGGACTACTCTAAATTAGCCCCTCAAGTGAACCAAACGCGAAATATTCACTTACCTTTTAGCCGAATTTTATAGAAGAGGGTGACCTCCTTTCCGCTCACCATAGTAACCATTAGAATAATTCAATAGATTACCCACAATGCATCACTGACCAGTATATGTAAATGGTTGAGCAAAACACAACTCACATTGCCTGACGATTGAAACAGACTGTCGCCTCTGGCTGTTGACATCAATGTCCACTGTGAAATTTCTAAAATTCATCTATAAAGTAGGTATCATAATTCAGAAAATGACTACAGGCGTTCTTCATGATGCTTCGATTTGAAATAGTTAATCTAATATAAATACATCCCCCACGAGCTATAGTTTTAATAGTAGGGTAGAGTAAACTATTCGGCCTTGGTTGGCAACAAGTCTTGGAGAAGGAAAACTCTGAATTATAAACCAGTTGGGTAGTGGGCTACCAACTTCAGTCGGTAAAAATCTGGTTCCTATGCAAACCAGTGTCTTACGTTTTGAGAACTATTGTCGCATATTCCTCCTCAGTGGAGTCTACCAGATTTAGAGTGAATGATAGGGTGCCGATATTTTTTTATATGCAACTAGGATGTTTCTTTTGTTCTTTAGATGGTTTTTAGAAAAATAACGATGCCTCGAGTTTCTACTTTGAGATGAGAATATTTCAAATGTAAAAACTTAGCTCATGTTAATAAGGAGCTCAAAATCTTTGCGTGTATAAAAATATCCATCAACAGTGCCAGTGTAAAATATAAAATTATCTCAACCAATAGACCATCAGAAATCAGTTGTGAAAATTTGTGTCAATTATAAAAAAAATCAAATTACTGAGGATTAACTATATTAATTAATCAGATGAGCTATGCGAACTAAGATGTGTTTTTTCTGATAAAACATGAGGCGAGCCATTATCAGAAAAGTGATACTTGTCGCGTTGTTTTAGACAAAAATAATTTCTTTTCAAGCAATTCCTTTCTGAATATTTCGGACTTACATTCAACCAGAAGTAAATAAATAAATTATGTTGCGCCTTGTAAAGTTTTTATGCGATTTCAATAATTCCGCATTCTCGTATCCTGATAATGGTAATGTAATGGAAATATTAGCCGTTTCCCCATAAGGAAACAGTCGGGATTCAGTAATCAAGCAACAAATACTACTTTACTCTGGAATTGATCAAATTTCAGGCTTAAAACATTTATTCAGGGAAAAGGTTTCTCAACAAATGAAATGAATCAAATAGATATTTCTAATTGTTTTTAAGACATTGACACATTTATTTATTGATATCATCTGCGTGAATAAAAGAAAATTCAATTACTGTCACCCTGACCAGATGAAGAAATAAATCAGAATAATTATTGACAAAATATTAATTTTTAGTACTCAATTTCGTTTACCCAAATTTTGTCTACAGAAAAATAAATGACAATTACAGAAGCAACTAATACCATTTAGATATGTGAAATGTTCTGATTGGCGAAAGGGATGAAATGTAGACCCCACCTTCTATAATAATATGAATGAAATAAAGGAATTCTGTACAAAGCTCCAAGAAGATTGTTGAATGCAATATTTAGGTGAGGCAGTCCAGAGAGAGAGAGAGAAAGAGAGAAAGAGAGAGAGAGAGAGAAAGAGAGAGAGAGAGTGAGAGAGAGAGAGAGAGAGAGAGAGAGAGAGAGCAACGGTCAAAATATATTTATTGGAAAAACAATTTTTCCGATGAATATCAGTCAGTTATATGCCATACCTGATACACGCTTAGGCGATCATGTATTTATTTTTCCATACATGACTGACGAGGCAGATTTTTTTCCAGCAGTAGGTTTTCTTTCTGCGGTAGACCCGTTGCCATCCAAGCCTATAGAACCCAGTATGTCCTGCTACTTACCCATAGCTGGGGAGAGAAGAAAAAGATTGATACCTTTCCAAAGCACGTATAAGTGAATGTAATGGATTCGACTGGAAATGCAGTCAGTTATGTGTCATGCGTGATACACGCTTAAGCGATCATGCATCTTTCCATACATGACTGGCAGATTTTTCCCGCAGTAGGTTGCCATTTCTTTCTGCTGTAGACCAGTTGCCCTCCAAGGCTATAGAACCCGGTCTGTTCTGCTATTTATTCATAGCTAGTAAGAGAAGGGGAGAATTCCTACCTTTCCCAAGGGTATCGCACGTAAGTGAATGCAATGGATTAGTATTACTCTCTCTCTCTCTCTCTCTTTCTGAAATGACAGTACTTCAAATTACTCCAAGGAATAATTATCTTTTATATTTGTCAATTAGGAATCAATGGCTAGTTTGTTGAGCGTGATTAAATTTAGTTATTTTCTAGGTTAAGTAATTCATCATTTCTTCATGAAGCAAGATACAAAATCTTTTTGATATTAATGACATTAATTAAATGAAGTTAGAAAATATGTACGAAGCGAACAATTTCATGTTAAGCCACCCTGTGTAAATGCCAAAGTTTTAAACGAGGAGCCTTCATTTAGATAATTAATCGATTAAAAAAGAGAGATATTATTGTGCCGAGTTTATAACAGAAAAACATATAATGGATAAAATGTTTTCATTAGAAAGATAATTATTTTAGGACTGATCAGTTATTCCTCGCCCGTTTCCAGTTAGTCCAATTAGAAACTACCCGACCCAGGGATTGAATTCAGTGTCACCAAATTCATAAACCAACGTTTTAATCCACTAGGTCATTTTTCTGTAGTGCATTAAAATTTCATTGGTTCGCGAATTTTCCGGATCGAAACGTTGTGCTAACAACAACAAAGATGAGGAGAATAGTTCGAATATAAATAATGTTAACTCCCCATTCAAGATATTCAGATCAAAATTTTCAAATCTTGGTTTTACCTTTTTATAAAAATAAACTATGGTATACCTGAAAAGTTGTTTCAATCTTGATTTTATTCTGTTTGAAGGTGTTAAGGAAGAACATTTGACAAATCACAACTCCGTAAATTGAAAACTGATATTTTCTTCTGTGCCTTCTCCCTTCAGGACGTAGGTGACTATGGCTATCCACATCTTCTTGGCCCTTGTAGCTCTTAATAACTTCTGTCTTTTTGTTATTTCTCTCAAACCCTGTTCTACCATCAAGTATGTTACACGCTACTTTCCTCTGTCACTCTTTACCTCAATTTGTCCAGTGAGTCTCAAGTTTTGCAAGTCCTCCGTTCTCATTATGTGCCCCAGAAATTTCAACTGCTTCTTCCTGATATTAAGTATAAGTTTTCCATTTTCTCCAAAACCTCGTCGTTGCTCACAGGTTCGGTACATGGTATCCTCAGCATCTTTCTGCAGAACCATATTTCTGTTGCTTTAAGTCTCTTCTTTAATTTTGAGGAGATTGCCCAGCATCCGCTGCCATACAGGAAGACACATATCACGTAACAGTTCAGCAATATTGTTTTTTGTTTTTAACAAAATGTTTTTGTTTATTAATCTATTTAGCTTTTGGAATGCATTGTTTGCCATCCCGATACTTTTTCGAATTTTAGTGTCACACTTATACGCATTGAGAAAACATACTAATAATCATGTAAACGTTTGTTCAGTACATTCTGACGGCAAAAAAGGTGCTGTGTCCTGTGAACACTTTTCAGTGAATCCTCTTTGGGATAATCCTGCCTGAAATGGATCAGTCAACCGGGGGCGAAAGAAAATGTAAGGTGACATTTTTTAATCAGTTCACCCCAAGTAAGGTGTTAACGGCATTAAGATGCAAGGGGCTACTCAGAGATAAAGAAAATGCAAAGAATTTAGAAGGAATCGGAAATCCAATCCTAAACAGGAAACAAGGAATACACCTCTACTACTTTTTAAAAGGCCGGCGTGGAGTGTGAACCAGGCGATATGCAAATCTATCTATCTACTATTGAGGAAAATATTTTAAAAAATTCAGAGATTAGGTAGAGACATTAAAAGTGTAGAAATGAAGAAGAATTTAGAGGAAACCGGAAATCAAATACTAAACAGTAAACAAGGAATAAAGCTCTACTCCTCTTCAAAAGACTGGTGAGGAGTATGAACCGGACGATAGATGAAAGTGTCATTACATGTCTGCCAAATAATATCTTCCTTAACTAAAAGTTTGTAGCAGAATTCAGACATACACTCCAGTATAACTATAACTCATTTTAAGTATTCCACGAAATTCCACATAACAAGAACGTTATTGATTTCTTTTCTAAAAAATGGTCCTCAACCATGAAAATCAACATTCAAATAAAAGCAATGTTCAATTTGATTTTCGATGTATTTATAGCCTTATATACGCTGAGATTTCGGTGCTGCACAATCTTTCTAAAATCATTATTTTAATGCATTATTCTAAAGAGATTAATCTAAATAAATATTGTACCGAGGAACATAAACTAATATAAGCGGAGACTTTGATATTTTATTCAAGGAAAATTTAAGCATTGAAGATTTGAAAGAAAAACAACGAAAGAATAACAGATATTAAATCATGAAAAGCCAGCATCAGAAATATTTTTTAGAAATGTCTGCAAATATACAATTATCAAAATGAAAGTTTACAAAAAAAAAGAAAAAAAGAAATTAAGATGAAAAAAGAATAGGATCAAATAGACATTAAATTCTTAGGCTTCAATTTGGTGTTTTACATCGATTTATAAACTCATAAAATATATATTTGTAATTTTGAAAATGAAGATAAAATACCAATAGACCGATTCTCAGGTTAAGTAGAAAATCGTTAACATTTTGACTGATTATATTCTACGTCATCAACATGAGAGATTCGTTCTTACCAAATGTTTTGATATCTACAAAAACGAAATGAAAATGAAAAAAAAGGAGCTTGAAGCATTTTATTAATTGATGTAAAGTGTTTCTTGTTTTAGAACAGAGTCACTACTATATGATATACATATAACTCTTTCAATGAATGCTACTATTATCCACAATCCCCCAAAAACATGGGGAATCGATAGTATTTTTGCAATTATAACTATAATATAAAGGTATGTGCTTCTAAGTGGCGCCTATTCTTATAAAGTTTTACAATATATGCTTTGATGTTTCTTGCTTTCCAGTATCTTGGCTATCCTCTTCTTTAGTTACTAGCTTTATTAACTTGGTGAACCGCATAACTATAGAACTATATAGAACTATAAAGAACTATATAGAACTATTGAACTATTAGCAATCTACCTCTTTTTGCAATATCCTAGAGGTTCTAATCAACTCCAAATTGGTTAAGCATCTGACATATATAATAAGGCTTTCATTTCTCTTGGTCAACAGCCAATGTGTTAAGGGTTATTTTAAAACATGAGCTACGAATGGTGAAATTTGGTCTATTACCTGACATATCGCGAAAGCGTTTGGCATAATGGCCTTCTTCAAAAGTTGATGCATGATGATATCTTTAGTCAAATATTTTATTTAATTCAATCTTTTTTATAAAATTGCCAAATGAACGCTGTCTTGAACAGCCAAGGTTTTAGATATTTTTACATAAACGACCTTCTCGACTCGGTATCTATGTTGATGACACAAGTATTTACACCTCTCTTGCTGCTAAGTCTGATAGCATCGATAAAGTAAAATTGGTAACTGATCTCGAAAAAAAAAACCTCAACTGAAGCAAGAAATAGTTTGTTAATTTTAACTACCTCTCCAATACGATACTTGTCTCCTTTAATCGTATAAGTGTAGTCTTTTGACCTTCCATTAATATGACTGTTGCCAAGCCTTAGATGCTAGTGGGTTCATATTTCCATTGAAAATATAAAGAAAAATATTACTATAGTAATTAGTTTAAATATTTTTGAAAAAACGTCATATTTGACAATGTTCATTAATTGCTTATCTAACCGTTCAGCAATATTGCAATAAAAAGAGACACTAATAACGTCATGCGTGTCGGCCATCATTTACACTTCTTTTGAAATCGTTGCAAGCAACATTGATTTCTTTGTCTACTATTTTTTTTGCATTATATTATTCATCGTCTATAGAAAGACTTTTCCATGGCAAACGTACACACTAGT
>CAHIKZ030005152.1:1565000-1577500 GCA_903632075.3 Acanthosepion pharaonis | reverse complement strand
CCGGTCACGATGACTTGTGACTTTCGTGCTTGTACAACCATGGTCGGCTCCCAAAGAGTCCCGTCTTCACAATTTCAATCAGAAGGTTGGGGTTAACCTGTGGAATGGTTTTCAAAAGAGTCGCGCACTAGGATCTTCTCCACAGACAGATAAGATCAAGAATTCACGTGGTGAGTTTTTAACCCGGGGCTCATGGTCAGAAACAAGGGTTCTATCCAGTAATCACACACACATATACACAATATTATATATATATATCTATATCTCCTCCATATATATATATATATATATATATATATATATATATATATATATATATATATATATATATTTCGAAATAACAGACAGTTATATATGTATATATATGTCATATTTTGAGAATGTAGTAAGTGAAATTTTCAATAGCCGTCCAATATATATATATATATATATATATATATATATATATATATATGGAGACATATGCATCTTTCTCTGTGTGTACTGATTTGTATGTCTGTTATTTATTTATAGCATTTATCTCTGTAATTTGCCCACAGATTATATTACTAATATGTCTGTCTGCTTCATGGCAAAACTAATTGCTGTCTTATGTCTCTCTTTTTCTCTTGTTCACTTTCTTTGCCTTTCTTTTTCTCGCTCTCTCTAGTTTCTTGCTTTGCTAACAGATACATTTTTATTTGCTCGCAATGAAAGTTTATCGTAAATATTTTTGCTAGTTTATCACTTCTGATTCTCACAAATCTATGACTTCTACAAAATATTTTCATAAACATACGAACTTGCGGAATCCATACAAATATACATAAATTTTTATTTTACATTCACCTGGACCATTTTCTTTCGGTAAATAACTGGAGACATTCGCATTCCCTTGAATATATTAAATGCTATTGACGTGGTATTTTATCGAGACGTATAAACCGTGTTGTCATTGTATTTTTCAAAGCAAAACGCTCCATTTTACTAACGTAAAAACATTGAATTGCATACGCGCGTACATACACTGATATCAGTGGAACTACATACGAACTTTAGCTTAGTTTGGCAAAAGGTCTTGGTATTGTTGTTCCGATGAAGACTTATATCATTCCTCTCGTAAATTAGTCTGTGGGACAAGATGACTAATTATTGTTCTATGACAGGTCAAATGAGTATATTTTAATCATTTCATTCAAAGAAAGGCGATAAAGTCACTAAACCGCAACGAGTTATTGAGGTTGAAAGAAACTTCAAAAACTCTTTCTTTCTCTCCAAAACCTTTGGAAAGAAAGAACAATAAAAGAACACCTACAAAAAGACTGTAGGTGATGTTTTACGTTGGATTTCAATATTTAAAAATTGTAGAGAATTCCATATTCAAAAACTAAGAGAAAATAAACGATTCGAATAGAACTTATGGATACACCTAGCAATTGCAACAGTAAAATTATGAGACCTAACTGCCAACCTAGTACTGCGCTTAAATTAATGAAGTAGCGGTACCAAGTAGGAAAGGTCCTCAGAATAATCGTCATGAAAATCTTTATAGAAAACGCACAGGGAAGCTGCGTTGAAGCGGTAGGAAAATCATTGAAGCCAAGATGCCATGTAAGGACCGATAACATTACAGATTCTTTAGATTTCCTTAACAATCTAGATACATAGCAAAAGCAGCAGGCCAAATACGGCAACAGTAGTCAATGCAAAGAGGAAAGGTAGATTTATAAATGTGCAAGAGCATGACACAACGAGACAGCTTTCTAGCAAGAGACATAGCAATTGATTTGGTGTAATCTTTCTAATTCATATCAATGGAAAACGTCAGATGAAGAAGGGGTCAATCAGTTAATCTGGAGGTTAGTGTTAGCCATATTGATGGTAGATAAAACATGTTCTAGGCGAATGGACGATTAAAATAGAATGGTTTTGTTTTGGAGATATTAAAGTAAATAAATAATTTATATCACCAATTAACAAAAGAATTTAAGATGTTTTGTATTTGTCAGGTTTCAAAATATGTGCCACCGAATAAAGATTGGTAATTAGTTATAAGTTTTTTTTTCTGAGGACCTTTACTTCATAACATTGCTCTTCAGTCAGCATATAGGCTATCGTTAATTGTACTAAATACAAAAGTTAAGATGTCCGCATTGTAACAAAACCGTACCGCATACCTTCGTATATAAGTCGATTACAAAATGTATTTTTGGCCTTCATGATATGCCTTATGTGTATGCTGAGACACTTATTGATTCGTTTTATTTATTGTTATTAAAGTAATAATAAGTCAAAGTGAAACATTTGATAACTGTTCACTTCGATATCCAGTCTAATATATATATATATATATATATATATATATATATATATATATATATATGGCCGTTCCTTGTCATGGTAGAAGGCTTACTTGTTCCAGTGATCCCAAGAGCAAAGCCGTCTGGAGTTCCAACTCTTGTAGGGATACCCATGGTGGTAAGGTTGAAAGGAACCAGACTAAATGCAACCAACCCCCGAAAACCCCAATGGCGGAATAGGCAAAGATGTACACGATCAAAACGGCCAAACTGGCGGAAAAGAGCAGCGCCAGTTGAGCTGGCATAACGAAGGCGAATTTTGATAGACCCAACATCAGACAGCCCAATGCAACCAGATTTTCTAGATCTTGCGTCTGTTTTCAATCAGATTTGAGTC
Organism: Acanthosepion pharaonis; assembly: GCA_903632075.3. Classification (NCBI taxonomy): domain Eukaryota; kingdom Metazoa; phylum Mollusca; class Cephalopoda; order Sepiida; family Sepiidae; genus Acanthosepion; species Acanthosepion pharaonis. The sequence goes on along the minus strand of CAHIKZ030005152.1, from coordinate 1,574,824 downwards.
GCGTGGGATACGTTTCTGGTCAATTGTCTAGGCTTCTTTGTTGCGGAGTGTTGTCCACCAAAATCAAATTCACGGGAATGGTCTTGTGAAACTCTATTTGATTCACAGCGGTCTCCGTCACAGCTACGAGGAGAGAGAAAGGAAATATGAGGAGAGGATGACGATCTCAATGATCCGAAGCAAATGGGTGCTGACCATAAGCTGAGGCAAATTTCTTAATGTCTTCAAATAACAAATCAGAGATATAACTGTATATTTTAATGGCAAAATATTCTTAGAGCTAACGGACCAATAATGTGATTCGAGTGCTGTGGACATTCATACATTTATTATTATTAATACAATATTTTTCTCTCTCTTTTACAGACAAACTGGCAGAACTCCTTGTTAGACAAATAAAACTAACACAAATGCGGCGTTTTCAGATCGACGATTCATATGTTATTGATACTCATATAGAAACATCTCTTCTGAGAAACATTGCCATTTTTAATAATAGAGCTTTATGCTCGGATCAGTAATTTCCGGTTGAATGATGAAGGCCGGAAGTTACAATGGCTGAAACGTTGTTATAATAAAAAGAACAACAGAATCGAGGAAAATAGTCAGCATGTAAATAATGTAAATCTCGATAAGTATTTGGCTACATAGTTCTGTACATGCGTGCACACATAGAACAGAAACGCAACGCATCAACACCAACAGAGAAAACTGTACGAAGACGTATACATTCCCATATAATTATTACCCACCATTTCGCAAAAATCTTTGAGGAAAACTTTGCATATTCTAGTTACTGTACACACGCTTTCATAAACGTTGATTAAAACAAACAACTAAATATTGCAGCAAATCTTTTGCAGACACGCTGAAGAATTTCTATAGAAACTGAAACAAACTATGAAGTTGTTCCATGTAGTTTTGGGAGCGATAGATGAATTCATTTTTAAGTAAACGTGAATGACGTTTTGTAGAAAGCTAAAGCATGTCGAGATATAATTTCGAAATGAGAGACTATGACACAACGACACCAGCATCAAAGGTATATTCCTTAAATTTATATCTATTTTCTAAAGAAACCAAGTAAAATAAGAATTGTATAATGTCTACAATATTTTATCACTTGGAATTGATTTTTTCTGAGAAGTGTTTTGTTGAAAATACGCTATATTATTCTGAATATATTTCGTTAGGTTCTTGTCTTTTGTAAAAAAAAGATGCTCTGCTCAACTACAACATTATTATTTCCTTATAGATTAGGAATATTTATATTCCAGCTGTTTTGACCTGATTTCATTTTTATCAGGAAATTCTTTTAATCTTTCATCATTAAAATGCATTATGAAAGTAGAATATGTTTTCCAAACAGAATTCTGAGTTCGGTAAATAATTTAGGACTTAATGTCTATATAAAGTCAAAGAAATATAATGAACAAAATAACAATAAATGCAGAAATGAAGGAAATGTATGTGTGCTTCCATGTGTGAAAGAGAGAGAGAGAGAGAGAGAGAGAGAGAGAGAGAGACAGACAGACAGACAGAGACAGAGAGATAGAGAGAGAGGCAGAGAGAAGAGACAGAGTTGGGGGAGTGAGAGGAATTTGTGTTCAGATTGAAATTGAATTTCTAGTACATTATTATATTGTTATTTACTCATCTTAATCTAACATTAAATATCAAATATTAATATTAAAATTGTGTGATATTAAATAAGGATAGATAAACTGCGAAATATATCTGCTAAATATTAACTTTTAACATTCTCACCAAACTATATGCCTATTTCGAAAGATAGAATAGTTATTTTAAACAAATGAGAATGTTCTCTTGGAAAACTGATATTTTATAATCTATACGTAACTTGTTGCAATCGAATATTTCGAGATTTCAATTTTTAGAATATTCAAACACAGACGCAGAGTAATCGGTTCAAATAAAATTTCAAATGAACTTTTGACTTTTTGCACATGAATAGAAATTCATCGCCCCTTATATGACATATTTTAATTATTTAGCGCAACAAGCGATAAAATTAATTATTAGCATTTTTATAAATATGGAACTAATATTTCTTTCTCAAAATTTGGACTTTTATACGATTTCTTAGAATAATTATTTTAATTCCATTTCAAATATCTTGATTATGTCAAAATTGGATCTATTTCCTTTGATATTCGCTAACAGTATCAAGCTTCATGGATCTGTTATTACCTTGTGTTTTTCGAAATAGGATTCTCATATTCAATCGTTTGAAGGATTCTTAGAACAATGTGTGTTGGCGGGTAGGAGGCGATGCACAATCCATGTCACAAAACATTAATTTTTATAATCCAATCTTGTTTAGAAAGGAAATTTAGCAGTGCCTTTATGCGCACGCACGCACGCACACACACACACACACACACACACACACACACACACACACACACACACACACACACACACACATATATATATATATATATATATATATTCATAAGTAGGTATACAGTAAGGACAAGCAAAACGTGTGCACAAAACGTATTGTATTGATTATACTACAATAATACACATGAATCCTGAAAGTTTTCAGACTGTTTTTTCCCAACACAATACTTTATTTGCAAATCATTTATTATTATTATTATTATTATTATTATTATTATTATTATTATTTATTACGAAATAAAAAAATTATAATAAAAATTATAAAAATATTAAATATAATTTAAATGAATCCTAGAACGACTGTAATAATGCTAGTAATACTGGTATAATACTGTATATATTCCAGCTTCATCTGAACATACTCATGGGTTAATACTGAAAAATCAACTTAGTGTATTTTACACTTTGTGAATTCTTCGATTATTAGTCGCCATCAATCTACAAAAAGTAAATAAGATTTATGATTTTAGAATCTTCGCTACAGACATTAAACCCAGACGAATTCTGTGCATTTGTCTGACCAAATACAAATTCATAATAAGATATGTACTTGAAGAATAATCATGAAGTAATTTATTATTTATGTGACAGATTCATATGAAGAACTATGCACATACGTGTACGCACACCGACACAGGCATACATATTCAAAAACATTTACATTCAGAGTGGTTTTTAAAAAGTTCTCCCTAACTTCCCTAAAGCTTAACAAATATTAAGATTTTGGTTGATGTCGTAAAGCTATGTTTCGTATATATGCAAATAGCCCCGAAATTGAAAAAAATATTTTCATTAAATTGTTGATTTTTTCTTGATCCAAATTAACATAAAGAATCATTTATAAGGAAAAGAAAGAAAACTTTATTTCAATGAATTTGATCACAAAAGTCATTTTCAAAATCATTCTTAACCATATCTTAATAATCAATTAAAAAACCTTTATTAGTTAACTGTTAATCTTGTAATCTATTATCTCAGCCGGCAATCCGTTAATCTAGCCTGTAATCAATTAACCGCCTGATTTTAGCAAGTTTAAAAGGCGATTTTAGCCGAACTTCTTTTATTAAGGTACTTAAAGAATGAAATCTTCACAAATGCCCACAAATTTCCAGTTGGGTTAAGGTCTAAAATCTGACCACTCTGAAACATTGATATTATTAACATGAACCATATTTCCTGGTTAAATCCGACACGTGTTCTGTGTCGTTCTGCTGTTGGAAACTTCACTAAGATTACAACCCCCAAATTTTTGTCAGACACTTTGATATTTTGTCCAAATTAGGTTACCTCTCCCATTCGCTGAAAACCCCCTCATGTAAAAATGTTACTACCCCCATGATTATCTACTATAACAGTGTTATTTAAGTTGAAAACTGTTTTTTTCCGAAACACAAGTAACATATGTGTGTCGATGAAGCTTCATTTTCGTAATCAAATAAATGCCAGTTGGAATGTGTAACGTTTCGAATAAAACTACACGCGCTTTTCTGTTTTTTCTCTTGAGGCAGTATTTTGCTTATTTTTCATGGATCCCAGCCTTAATTAAAGTGTTCTGAAATTTTGGACGGGATATTTCAATACCAGGTAAACCAGCCAGATATACTTGGAGTTGATCATTGGATTCTTCTTTCTGTAGTTGTGAATTTTTCTTGTCGTGAATAAGACCTTGCGTTTCTCCCATTGTACTTTGTGATTTTTCACGTTGGGGAAATTCTTGAATTTCACTAAAATGTTTTGATATGTTTCAATTGAAATTTGAAATGACTTAAACATAACCTGGTAGACTTTCCCTTGAGACACTCACTAGTGTCGCTAGTCTTAATCATGGGGTCCTTTCTTTCAGATGAGAAATATAGACGATTGCAAAATCGAATCCTGAAGCACACGATATCACAGCAATGTAATAATGATATTTATGATAAAGGAAGTGAGCAACTCTCCGATGTAAAAAAGAAAACTTTAACCTCAATCTCTAACGTTCATTCCACTTCTGAATATGAATCATTTTAAAGATACCTTTTGAGATCAAATTAAAAATAATAATTTAGTCAAACGTAGTTTTTCATCATTATTCCTTATTGAATGTTTAATATTTATTTATATGTGATTTGTGGCCAGAAAAAAAAAGATTTGTAGAGAAATAGTCTCTAGGTTTGTATTAGAACGCAGTTGAGTTTGAGAACTTTTGAAGAAATCTAATTCAATATTAACATTACTTATATATTTTTATATAAAGCATGACAATAGAGGAAGAGAGAAAAAAAACTTGTGTGTACATATATTGCTGAAAAAAAGAAGAAAAATTGATGGTCTTTGCTGTTAAAAGTGGGTGTGTATGTGTGTATGTTTGTGCGTGACTTAGTCATTATGTATGTGTTTTAATCAGTGTTAGTTAAAATCTAGTAGGTCGCCGCCGTAAGAAAAGAAGATTCTCGAAGTTGGGATAAGGTTCGCTGCAACATTTCGGAGAAAAAGTGACCAAAAGAATGAAGTGGAATGTATTTTTTAAAGAAGCGGCACATAGCGAGAGTCTTTAACGGAAGAAGCATGAATAATTTTGTTCCTTAACACACACACACACACACACACACACACACACACACACACACACACACACACATATATATATATATATATATATATATATATAGATAGATAGATAGATAGATAGATAGATAGATAGATACACCTCGTCTCCCTGCTGAGACATGATGTGACACAAGGTTGGGTTTATGGTAGGGAAAAAATTCCTCAAGAAAATTCCCCATCGGTTCCGCTTGCCTCGGTGGTGAGTAGCGATCTTTCTCTATAGTGCCATGAGAAGGTTCAGCCATGGATTCTGTGTTTTGTTTTATTCTTGTAAGGTGTCCACTGTGCTATGTGTCCTTAAGAACAGATGGCACAGTGGATAAAGTCGTTGGTTAGATCCAGTGACAGGACCCAAAGAGTTGTGAGTTGAATACCTGGTTAAGGCAGTGGAGAACTTGGAGAGGAGAATTAACAGGAGATAACTGATAACTGACATCTATTAACCATGGCACGCAGAACTAGAACAGTCTACCCCAGCGAGAGAAATAAAGGGTTCAGTTCGACATTTCAACCACCTGAAGGAGGGCGGAGCGTACAACACCGAAACGTTGTGATAAATATGGCAACAAAGATGAGAACAATACTCCGAATAATGATCTTTTGTTGTTTTAGAAAAGTGAATATGGTTATTTTCTTCTCGATGTGAATGTTGCATGTTTTTTTTTAAGTATTTTTATAAGCTTGTATTTTTATTTTATTTTCCTTATTATTTTTGGCGTGTTTTGTTTTATTTTTGTAAGGTGTCATATATATTTTGAGAGGGTCATGCTGTTACCATATTTTTATTGTTATATATTTTGTTTCAGCCTCTTTGTTTCCAGAGAGCTGTTAGTCCTGTATTTATTTAAAGACCTGTTATTTCGATATTTTCCAGAGACTTGCTGGTCCTATATTTTTATGGCCTTTGTCTTAGCTTCATTATTAAGCTATTATGTAGTTGGTTATTGCTTAGTATGCATTTGTACCTAATTCCTCTGTTACGGGGGTGTCTATTGGTGTTAATGATATGTTTTCTGTTGTATTATTTCAGACTATGATTTCCGTCCAGATGTAACTAAGTCTTAAAGTATTTCTGCTGAACATTTTGTGCAGTTTGCTTGATTGTTGGAAGCGTTTGTCGATGACATTGATGAATGCTTATATTATTTTTTATATTTTTATTATGTGGAGGATTGAATTAGATGATATTTTGTGTTTCTGTTGGAATTTTGTTCTGTCGTGATAGCAACAAATGAATCCCTAAATAACCTCTAACCCTTAGTAATAAACTATATAGGAGTATGAAACCAAATAAATAATAATAGAAGAAATATTAAAAATTAAGTAATAAAATTTAAATTATAGATAACAATAATAATTAAATTATAGATAACAATAATAATTAAGAAAAATAATGAAAAAGTGATATTATAAAAAAATAGTTAATTAAATATGAAAAATCCCATCATGCACCGGAACGTTCGTTTACCTGTAAATGTAGGTTTTACCGAAAAGTACTTATTCTTCCATGTTATTTCAAACTCGGTTATGGCTTCGTTGAAAATATTTTGTTTGACAATTTGTTTTTGAGGTTTGAATTAAATTAAAATAAATATTACAGCAAATTTAGACAATTTTCTGATTATTATTTTTCTTTGTAGCAGTTACTTTCAGTTCAAAGAATGATTCAGCAGAAAAAGATGAGAGATAAAGAATGAGCCTCCATCATGATTTGAACTTGCATATCCTATCTTTACTTTTTATTTCTCATGTTTGTTGTTTACTGAGCGATCGAAGAATAATTTCAACAACAAAAAAAAAAAAAAAAATAAAAATGATGAAAGATAGTCTGTTCAAATATGAATAATAATGACAATGCTTCATTTGAAAGAATCCTACTTAGTCAAACTCATAAATAATAAAAATATTTTTTGCCTCAAATTATATATGAGTTTCGTGTTTGTCATGCTATATGCGTGGGCGTGTGGGTGTCTAATAATAAAATAGCTGTTTTTCTACAATGTTTTCGAGCGTTGAACCTGTAAAACAATTGTGCTAGTTTCATACTGGATATTTGAACATTTTAGCTTTTGCCATTTTCTTTGTAAATTGAGTTTGGAGTTATAACATGAATAATTATCAAATTTCCACATAATTATAATGTTATTTATACCTTTTTGTCGAATTATTTCGTGGTCTAACGGACTTACTCATAAACGCAATAGAAGATTAAATGCGCATTTATTTGTCCGGTAACTCCAATGTGTCTATAAAATGTTTGATTGGAAATCGGCTGATATTCAATGTTTTTCTCTTCAATGAGAACGCAATGCTGCATGTAGCAAAAGTCAAAGAGAAAAAAAAAACCCAGTTAGTCTGTTGTAATTCACATGGCCTCACAACAAACGATTATTACCATTTCAATCATGGCAAAACTCATTGACTGAGAAAATGTCTCTAATAAAAATCAGATTCAAAAGTTCGTCGAAAAATGTTCCCCTTAAAAACCTTCGAAATTTAATTCAAATTGTATTGATGTGCCTGACGGGTGGCAACAAGCCTTTGCAAATAACGGGGAATATAAAATTGAATAAAACATAAATTTATAGAAATGATTTATGACACATCTTATCTTCCTTTTATGTGACGTGTTTCTTAAGGACGTAGGCGATCATGACTCTCTACTTCCTCCTATCCCTTGTAGCTCTGAATATTAATATTTAGCAGCCATCGTGTTTTTTTTTATTTTTATTTTTCTTTCCCTTTTTTACCTTGATACAACTGGCCACTGACTCATGATTCTAAGAAGAGATTTTCCCCCACACCTACTATTTGTTTACACCCCTCCCTCTTAATATACTAGAAAATCAGTTAAACATGACATGGTCTAAAAGTTCTGAAGGTTGCAGTCTGACACTCCAAATATTTGAATTATCAGAGTGACCATTCTTTGATATAACAATTGGAAGTCTATCCAGGACTGATTGTTTTCTTGTAAATTTCAAAGGTAGATTTCTGCTATTTTAACTTTGTTGAATCACTAATGGACACCTAAGTTAAACTAAGTTAAAACTTACTAATCCATTTATTTTTGTTAATAAGGATTTCCTATCGCTTGATCCATACCCCGCCTCTTTTGAACAGGAGTAGAGGCTCGTCCCTTGTTTCCAGCTTAGGAAGGACTTCCCGGTTTCTTTGCTTTTATCAGGCATTAATAGTGGTGCTGTCGTTCATTTGATGTGATATATATGGATAGTGGCAACGTCTCTTCATTCTGAGGGTACCAGGTTGACAGTTTTCTGATTACTGCTTCCAAGTGGTTGTTAGGAGCTAGAACTCTTGCGTATCGTCTTGAGAGGCTGTTTTGATCAACAGTCGCATAATATCAGAGTAGTTGCAGTGCCATGACGTGCATGGAAGGGTGTCCCTGCAAACACCTCCGGTGTGCAACCCCGATACCACAGTATGTTGCAGTTCCCTTCCTGTAAATGTTACATTATACGTCCGGCTGATACTACTACCCTACGTCTTTCTGAATGTAGTCGTCCTGAAATGCGGGGAATGATAAAAAAATACGTCATCTTAAAACTTAAGCAAAGCAGGAATAAAAAAATATATTTGGCGAAATGTTATCCTAAATCAAGAAAGATTCTAAAAGTAGTAAGAGGAAAATGAAATAAACGTAGGTTCTGTCACTTATAGACAGATTCATAGGAAATGAGAAATTGAAGTGAAATGAATCCCTTGAAGAAGGAATCTGGGAATACATGTTCTTTTGATTTGATTTTCCTTGAGGAAATATGTAAGTAATTAATTTAGGATTAGATCCTCTCATATTTGCTGTTGATATTTTGGTGATGATGACACAGACAAAACTGCAAGAAAAGCGTGAAGAAAGGTCTATAAATTGTAAGAAGAGAGAACGTGTGGACGTTGGCAAGAAAGAAAGAGAGAGAAAGGGAGATGCCAGTTCTGAATTGGAAACCAAAGAATTCAACAAATTTTAGGCGCATTCGAATATTGAAAGATCCCTACAGTAAAAAAAAAATAATTAAAAAGAATATTATGAAGAAAATTTCATTAGAAACAAAGAAAAAATGTTGAACTATATAGTAATAATCATCCGGTACACACCTTCCTCGCGGGTTTTTTTGAGCAGGAGTAATGGTTGATCACTTGTTTCCTGTTTTAGATTAAAGTTCTGGTTCCTTCTAAAGTTTTATCATTTTCACTCCCAGTAACCCACCTTAAATCTTAGTGGCATTATCGCATTCCTTGGAGTGAATTATTTTAAAAAATCCTCCTATTAGGAACTAATCGCGCGATAATTAATAAACAGGACAATTTCATTAGAAAAAAAAGTAATGATTGCTATGTATTATCAAAGTTACTATATGACAGCGAATATTGGACACTTTCTTCAGGGTTGAAGAAGTGGCAACAGAGATATGGTTCTACAGAAGGATGCTGAGAATACCATGGACAAAGAATGTTGAAACAAAAAGGACACATACCTACTATCAGAAAGAAGGAATGGGAATTCTTGGAACACATAATGAGGAAAGAGGGTTTGGAAAATTTAACACTCAAAGGATATACTGAACGCAAGAGGAGCAGAAACAAACACAGAGTAAAATACATAATGACGCTGTCCGAATTGTTGGCAGCGACGGGGAGGAATAGTAAAGAGTCAAACATTATTGAGAGCTACGAAGGAAAGGAAGTTATAGAGGGATATAAGAGAGAGAGAGAGAGAGAGAGAGAGAGAAAGAGAGAGAGAAAGAGAGACAGAGACAGAGAGAGAGAGAGAGAGAGAGAGAGAAGAGATT
>CAHIKZ030005152.1:1522500-1560000 GCA_903632075.3 Acanthosepion pharaonis | reverse complement strand
TATAAATATATTCATTTCATCTGACAGAGGCTAATTTTATGAAGTGTTTAATTGGACACGAACAGATATGAAGGCATTTGATGGATGATCTCTGAGAAGAGTGTACGGAGAGATATTCTTGAGATAGATAGATATGAACAGAATTAGATAGATAGATAGATAGATAGATAGATAGATAGATAGATAGATAGATAGATAGATATGGATATATATATATATATATATATATATATATATATATATATATATATATATATATATATATATATATATATATATATATATATCTAGATAGATAGATAGATAGATAGATAGATAGATAGATAGATGGATATGAAAAGAATTAGATAAATAGATAAATATGCAATTAGACAGACAGACAGACAGATAGATAGATAGATAGATAGATAGATAGATAGATAGCGACCCAAATTTAATGTAGAGTACAAATGAGTAAAACGGAGTGAAATGTTGTGCTAATGTGTAAGATCAAATAGAAGTCGAATAGAGAAATGATAGGAAAACCTTTTTAGATAGAAAATAAAAAGCAATAATTTGTGAGGAAGAAAGTTGAAGAAAGGAAGCAATGTGAGGATTGTATTAACAGCTGAGTTTTCATTTCCTCTCTGCCTTACAAGTCGGACAGATGTGATCGGGTCAATTTAGGGTTTAATTATCAAGAATGGCAAATAACAAACATACAGTCACGTCAACTGGATCTGATAGAATTACAGAAAGATTTTTTAATGAGACAAACCATAAATTCTATTTTTTTTAATAACAGTAGATAACGTTTCACTTAAAAACGTAATGATAGTAATCATTTAATCACATTATAATTGCAGTTTTATGATGACAACGTAATAATTTTAGCCAAAAGTCTGCTTTTCCTGCCTGTTTTACCACAGGAGGTTATTTTGATGAATTGATTGTTACGAAATAGTCAACCTCAGCGAGACACTCAGAATATAAATCTAGCGAGTTATATTTTAGCATTTTTTCATAATATTTATTCAATATTTATGTTTACAGAAATTTGTTGGACTTACAATTTAACATCTTTCACCATAAAATGAAAGTAATGACGATATTACGTAAGCAGGGATGGCGGAAGTAATCAGGTAAATTGCAATGTGAACACGACCGGCTTATCATCTCCAAGATGAAATGATAATATCAATTTTATATACACAAATATTTACAGAGATTAGTTTTGTCTGTCACAAGGCATAATGGCAATAAATAAAGGTTGTTTAATAAGGGATTCCCATTCTAATGCACACAAATATCTCCGTTTGCTTATTCAAACGCGATCCTTGTGGGCAGAGCAGCATGAAAATCGTTAACGTCACTGATAACATTTCTTTTGAGTCAAAAAAATGAAAGTCTGTGTGTTGAAACATAATTTCATATGCAAATTTGTACGAGTTGATTTTACAGAATGTTTAATTGAAGGGACACAGGCGGTAATTTGTAAATTTGATGCAAACGTGTCCAGACGCTTTAGACAGAATGAATTTTAAATTTTATACGTAGGTTTAAAAATTCCCACACAAATGCATATACAAAAAAGTGCATTTCATATATTTCTTAGCGAAAAAATATAAATCTATGAATTCTTTCAAATATTTAAAATATGATAGACATATGTAAAGAACGTTGAATCAGCGATGATAATTTAAAGATCCTTATATTCATATATATATATATATATATATATATATATATATATATATATATATATATATATATATATATAACCTCAATAGATTAGAAATGATTTAAATCACACAAATCATCTACTTAAATTATGTCGCTTTTCTACTAAGGATTATTTTTTAACAGAAAATATATATCTGAGTGAGTTTTCTCGATATACATAAATATATAAACTTAAATAAATATATGTGTACTAGTTGTTTATAAGAAATAATTTCTAAAATATCTATCTGTACACGCACATACACGCATGTGCACGCACATACACACACATATATGTTTGTGCATCTAATCTGGCATTATAAAATGTTACTCCTTCGATTTCCACATATTTCTTAGAGGTTTACATTTGTTTGTGCCTCAGACATTTTCATCAGTCTGTTTCCAGGTAGAATCATTAGTTATTGATTAATATCTCTCACTCAGATTGAACTTTCGATCTTCTCACACATTCATGATGAGGATGAAACTAGTTTCATTTCTTTTCGCGGTGACAAATTATAAGTTAAAGAACAACTGCTCCTTTTCCTATTAAAATGATTGGGTGATTTTATTGATAAATATCGATGAATATTTCTTATGGATATACCAGTGTTATGGTAAAGCGTATGGATTTGGAGCAACACGGTGAGTGATCGATCCGCCCTACTCCCCACCCTGTACGGAGATCAACAGATTTTAAGAATCTATAAAATCTTGTAACATCTTTCAAGTTATTAATTATCTGTCGTCACTAGACTTTATGAATTTGTAGAAAAAAATATAGTTCAAGTGGCATCTGTTTTTATTTTATAAATACAATTGAACCGTGGGTAAATAATTAAAATCAAGTAAATCAATAAATTTGTTGATAAATTAACGTTTCTGATATTATATATTTTTTTATCTAAAAAAAAAAAGGTTTCTACTTACGTTTTTATTTCATAAATATTCAAATCACTCATGATAATCACACAGTTTTTTTTTCTTTTGTTTTTTTTTCTTATGGTTTTGTTAGATGTTGTTTGAAAAGTAGTATAGTAATCGTCAAGGGTCATGTGTTTTATGCCTTTAGATTTTACTGACTCATAAATTTTGTACTGTGTACATGTTGAAATTGTAGAATGTGTAGTTATTGTCGCAGTGGTTGTGAAATCATTACAAGTAGACTTATTTCCATCAGTAAAGATCGGCTTGCAACATCCTTTGCCGGCTCGTCAACAACGCTAACAAAATAGAAAAAAAGAACTAAAAAAACAAAAAAAATTAGGGTATATCGACAGCGAGAATACGGATAGCGACTGCAATATTGATATTATTTCTACTATACCGATTTTAGTTATTTTCTTCGTTGTCGCTATCCTGTTGTGGTCACCGTACTCGCTGCGGTCGTCACCATTGCTCGGGCCACGAATCGTTGTCATAAACACATGATTTTTTAATGAAATCTATGAAACTAGAGATCCTCTTTTACATCACCCAAACTAGTTACTACTACAACTACTAATTTCACAGTCGGGACCGACTTTGCAGTAAACTTATATCTGACTATTGTTTATCCGATAGTAAGTGTGATGAATTAGTGTTGTGATTCATTTGGTATAAAACTCTTAACGTTTTAAAAGTGAAATATCTTAAAATATTTTTAAAAGTTTGAAATTCTTGAAAAGCGAATAAAAATCTGGGTAAGATTGGCTGTCAGCCTAACAACATAGACGTACGAGGCGGGAAATCTGGGTGGCAGCAGACCCCACCCAATGACATAGCAAAATAATTGTACTTTTTCTGGGGAAAAGCTGTTTATTTTCATTGCAACTTCGAAAATTTTTGTAAAATTTTCTCTCGTACGACTACATTTAACACTACTTATTTGATTGTTCAAACAAAATTATTCCAAACCTAAAGCTTTTAACATTATACACGATGTATTTTCATAATTAGTGCAAAAACCAGATAAAAAAAAGCAACAACATTGGATTCACCTGAAGCATCTGTTTTGTTTAAAAACGCTGAAAATCAGTCATTTACCTCTCTCTACCATTGATAGCAGTTCCAGCCTATGTAACAGCTGTTTACAATTGGTGATAGGGAAGGAAACAAAATTGTTATTTTTAATAGAACTAAAATGATATAGATCACTGATCGGTAAGAATACTGAGGAGAGTTCTGAAGGGTTGGAAGAGACTTACTGTCACTTGAGTCGGAAGTATGGTAGTTAGCAGATTCCTCCGTTGGGAAAATACAAATCTGTGTGAAGTTAAGAAGTGAAAAACTTTGAAAATAGATGGATATTTTCTTAACAGTTGTACGCATAATCGTCGAAGAAATAAAGAAGTTATGAAGATTTCAAACAGAAAGATCTAAAAGATAAGAGATTACCGCCAAAGAAATGCAAGTAACAGAATGCGTAACTGCTGACGACAGCAAAGATTTTGAGAAATGTTATGAAGTTTTGCAAGGCTTGCTGTCACATGACTTCCAATATGACAAGCAAAAAGACAATCTTTCCCCACATGTAATTTTGTCAGTAGAATTGTAGTATTCTTCTCATATATATATATATATATATATATATATATATATATATATATATATATATATATTGAGAGAAAATATAATAGGAGACAATGAACTGATCGTTTCCGTTTACATAGGAATGGATGGTCCAGCTCTGAGTTCAACAGGTTTTTGAATTAGTCATTACTCGATGATACTAATTACCACTGATTATTCTAGATGATTTATATTATAATTAGATTTTATTTTAAAATAGTTTTGACCTAATGTTGTCAGGTGATTATAAAATTTAATTCAGGGTAGATTTTTAAACAAAATATCTGTGTATGTGTGCGCACACCTAATGTAGTACACGTGATGGATAAGCAAGTAGGTTTCGAGAAAATATAGTCATTCGTGTAGTAAATCTCTAATCGTGTATACTTGTGTCAAACTAACTATCGAGAACATAAATATAAACACTTGTGCGTGTGTGTGTGTGTGTCTTAGAGAAGGAAAAGTGTGTCCGCACGCGCGCGCGCGCGTGTGTGTGTGTGAGAGAGAGAGAGAGAGAGAGAGAGAGAGAGAGAGAGAGAGAGAGATGAACTCTTACTTTTTACACGCTTTTAGTTTTTGGACACCTACCGTAGTGCGATATGTGTCAAACTGAACTCGCATACTAATAGCATATAGTTCATTGAGTTTGTTGCTCATTAGTTATTTGGCTGTTGTGATGATGCTCTGACTGTTTCCCTTCATGTTAGCAGTTTTGGTGCAGTGGTTATAGTCACGGGCGATATGTCTAACATCCCGTCCCAAAGGATAGCTTAACGCGTTTCGACAAAATCTAAATAAACACATATGCGAAAGTAAGCCTTCTTCCAACAAGTTAATTTTATGCTGAGAATATACGCCAACACAACGGCTCGAAGCATTTAACTGTTATTCTATCTAAAACTAGTGTTTTCCTAACATTCTTCTCAACTTATCTGAACAGAAATAATAACAAGATATAATCGTGGAAATTCCACGCGTTTTGTAAATTCTAGAATATATTTCTGCAATTACTGACATAACATGGTTATATTATAGAATTAAAATGGAATTATTTTAATGAAAAGATGAATAAAACAAATTTGAGTAGAAAGGAAGAAAGATTTTGAAAGTATTAAGGAAATTTAGGGGTAAATTAATGCATCAGAACTCTGAGACAATTTGGAAACAGGCAATACTCTGGGTTTAGTTGAGCCAGAGCTTTCGAGTCCGGTGTTCGTTTGCAAAATGAGAAACAACAAAAACAACAAAAACGAAAATATTATTATTATTATTATTAATATTATTATTATTATTATTATTATTATTATCATTATTATTATTAATAATAATAATAATAATAATAAAAAAAACAGAACTGTAATAAATTGTAGAACTTTAAGGCGATAGCAATGCAGATCTGTGTTGGAAGTTTTCGGACAATTCCAAAGAGCCTCACAAAAAACAAAACAAAAATAAATAAAATAAAGATGAAAATCCAAATTGAAATCGAAACTGTTTTGATGCCATTCTTGCTGAGATAACATGTGGAAACTTGCTGTCACTTGATCTCCAAATTAAGCTAACATTTGCATTCAGTGGATGAAATAATAATTTGAAAATAAAAGGAGTAAAATAGTCTCGGATTTTGATGTCAAAGCACACTTCTTCCAAACACAGTAACCAAACTATTCAGACTTGATTTGTTCTTAAAAGTTAAACAAATAATTCTTCTAGGAAATCGTAGTTATGACTGTCAAGTGAGGCCATTGAAAACTGAAAAAAAAATGATGATCGCTCGAGTTGAGTTTGATGTTATAAAGGGGAACTGTCCGAAAATAGAAATATTAAATATTCATGGATGTGTGTTGTCGAGACTGTTCACGCTTAGTTAGGGATAAATCCAGCGAGAGTGCTGGATACTTGAACTGGATCCTTGCTATTACTTGATTCCCATTAGCAACCATTTTCCATAAGAAGATACAAAGGTGTAAACAACAACAATAACAACAATAATAATAGTAATAATGAAGGCTGACCAATTCCACGGCATAAGAAGACCAATATAATAACCATAATAAAAAACGAAAAATATTTAACGGTGTGTGTTTTAAAAGACCCCAGATGAAAATAAAAAGGAAATAGAAATTTGGAGAGATGAAGATGATATGTGTAACTAGGGTTATTGGAGCGGTTGAAATGATTTTCAGTGAGCTGAATCTGAGGAAAATAGAAATCGGCAGGATACTGAGGAAGGTGCTGGAAAACTTACTATCATTTGATCTCTAGTCTAACCAACAGACAACTGGCATGAACATAGAATTCGGAAGTTTCGTAAATATTTGATGAAGATTTTCGGCGTGTATCTTCACGTTTGTTGTTTCTAGTAACACAGAGCCAGATAAAAATGAAAGACAAAACAAAATAGACAGAATACGAAGATCCCGAATAAAAACGGCAGAAGAACAGGTTGAATCATTAAGAAAATATAAACAGGACAGTAACAATATAAATTTTATAGCAAGAACGGAAATTAATAAAATTATTTAAAGGGGCTGAAATTATTATTATTATTATTATTATTATTATTATTATTTTTTTTTTTTTTTTTTTGAGAATTAAAAAAATGGCAAACAAATGTCTGAATGAGGATAGTTGTTTATTCAAAGAAGAAGATAGTCCAGGTAACAGCGCTGCTGGGGTCTGCGGTTAGGGAAAATGGTTCTGCAGATTTGAGGAGGCTAATTGATATCTGGGGTGAATATGTAAATATATGAAAAATAATGAAAAATAATTCTCTATATTATATCAATGTTGAAGCCGATGGAAGTACAAGAAGTTCTGGAGATGTGAGGAGTTTTGCTGTCACATGATCTTCAGTTACAATACTGACACGTGTGTGAAGATACAAATTAGAAAGGGCAAATAAATTAAACAAGATGTACTTATTATGGCCGTTTTCATTAATAGGCTTAATTTTAAAAAAATCATTTCGAAAGTGAAGAATGCTATTTAAAGAAAGAAACACAACTTCAAGGACTTCTACGATTTTGATACTTTAATGTTGTTAGTAGTAGTACTACTACTACTAACAATTATTATATGACTACTATTGCTAACGTTAATAATAATAATAATAATAATAATAATAATAATAATAATAATGACAATAATAATATGGAATAATAGAAGTGATATAATGTTGCGTAAAGCCATTTATAATTGATTTTATTATTTACACTCGTCTCCGCTCCACGAAAAGAAAGGTTTGCGGCGTTAGAGAAGAAAATGAAAATTATAGTTGCAATTAATAATTATTCTCTATTAGACTCAATAGCATAAAGTGTGGAATGGAGATTAGCCGTCTACAAAACACTCATACTAGTAACCTTGTGTCACACTTCGTTTTTAACCAAGTTATTTAAAAAGGTCCGAAGGACGATGATTGTCGTCCGAGGAGAGAAAGAAAAAGAAATCGAACGAAAGAAAGAAAGAAAGAAGGAAAGAAAGAAAGAAAGAAAGAACCCATTTCCCTGTCCCAATATACACCCACCCACCATCGTCTGAAGCTGACGAAGGCCAACACCATTTTGCCACTTTAGGAAGACTGACACTTTTAGTCGAAGTTTTACCTACCTTCCTTGTTAAACTTGATTTTCCTTTGTGGCCTTGCAAGCTTCACACCCATGCCTGTTGCAGACAGCGGCCAGTCTTGTATTTCTTTATCTCTTTTTCCATATTACGATGAATTTTGTAGAGAGATACGTTTTCATTTTCTCCATTCTCATACTTCTTCAGAAACTCCTTCATTTTCTCTTTCCTGTTAATTTTCTTTCTTTTTTCCGGTTTTGCTTTTTCTTCATCGGTCCGATATTATTCCGGGGTTAAACTGCATTTCTTTATTCTACTATTCTCTCGTTCGGTTGTTGTTGCCGTTCCCTTGCTGTTGTATCGTCAGCAGTTACACTTTCCCTCCTACTACCGTCAAGTCTCTCTTATTTTCTATTCTTCTCGCCTCCTACCCTTACAACTTGCCGTGTCGCTTTTATACTTTATTGAAAAGTAAGAAATGCTTACTTGCCTTTCTCAGTCGTTGCATGCGCGCACACTTATCAGTTAAACAAATGTACACAGCAGTGTTTTAGAGAGGGAAGCAAACATAGATAAATAGAAAAAGGAGGGGGTGTTCGTGTGTAGGCATGTAGTTCTTCTTCTTCTTCTTCTGTGATTTCTTTCGTAACTCTATTTAAAAATATTTATTTTTTCTTTTGATCCCTTACAAAAATCATTGTTAAATATATTGCTTCGAATAACTGCATATTTCACTCATAGCAATTAACAATGAGAATCCTTCCTTCTTTCCTTTATCTTCTTTTTCGTCTCCTCCTCTCGCCGTCACCCTGTCACTACTATTATTACGATTCGTGCTTGCAGTCAAAAAAGTTATCTTTTGTAACTTCTTACAAAACCCGTCAAACAACAACAAATGTAAACTTGTTATCTACAATTTCTCCAGCACGTCACATACATTACAATGTCCCTTTTAGTGACTGTGTCAGAAAAGGATCATTATTGCATAACAAATATATTTTCAAATTTGGCATGAGTGTTAAATATTTTTTAATAATAGTCTACTCGAGTGGGCAAATCAGTTGCCAATAATTTGAAGTCTCAAATGTATCTTATTGTTTTAAGCAAATCATCTGAGAATGTCAAAATATATTTAATTAATATTCAAGTTAAACCTGCTTATATTCCTTCTTTTTTTTCATTTCTGCTTATTATTTTTCATTTTATATTTCTTTCTTATAAATCCCTTGAAATAAGGAGTGATGATTTTCAAATCCGTGCGGGACGTGGAAATAGAGACTTTGAACCCATTAAAGAGATTATGCATTTGAGTTATTTGTTTATTGGATCGTACTTTATTTGAAAATTATCACCGTGAACTTTTGAACCGAGTTCATTTTAAATATATAGAAAGGTTTTACAAACAATTTCACGTATTGATATTATTTAATAATGTTTCTATTTTTGTGGATTTTTATATCTGTCTATATCTCTGAGATGAGGTATTATAATTACATTATTTAAATTATTCGGATTGTTATCCTCATCTTCATTGCCATATTCACTCGGTAGGAAACTTATTCCATAAGAATTAAGCAATTGTCTTGAATTGGGCAATACAGCCAAAACAGATCCTCTTCTGAAGAACTAAGAGCCGTTTGGATTTTGAAATGTATCCAGATTTCTTTATCCAAGCCAAAAGAATAGATCTTTTTATCATCTTTATCTATATTTCAAATACCGAATGCCACTGTTTCAACAGATCATTAGATGAAACCAAAACAAAGTCTGAAAAGATGAAGCAAATAATTTTGTAACAGAAATTAAAAACTTAAGTATTATTGTAGCGTTTACAACGTGTACAAAATGTTTTAGCATCTATTCTTTTGAGTCGGATTTGTGTGGGCAGCATTGAATATTTATTTTTGTTGTGTTGAGAAAAAGGCTGCAGTTAAGATAGACATCCGTTTCTTTTCAAGTTGTACAAGATTACAAAGATTATTGTGTTGGAATTGGTTTTTATTGTGAATGGCTCACGAAGTTTAAGAAAGAGGAAATTGGCTTGGAGAGCGAATCGCACAACAACAGACCACAAATATTTGGAACTTAAGACTTGCAAACTGATGATAAATCCACTCATTGTTAGGACTGACTAAAAATTCTGGCACTGATCAATTAACATTTATAAGACTTTTGAAAAGTATGATGAAGTTTCAAAAAGATGGAATATGTTTCACATGAAATGTCAGAAGAATGCATTTCACTTCTTACTGGACATAAAAATAAACATTTTCTCTTGAAAACAGTCATTGCGTCAGTCAGTTATGTGCCATGAATGATAAACACTTGACGATCATGTATCTTTCGATATATGACTGACGAGGCATATTTTTTTCCCCGCGATATTTTGCTATTTCTTTCTGGAGTAGATCATCCAAGGCTATAGAACCTGGTCTGTCCTGCTATTTACCCACAGCCGAGGGGAGTAGAAGAGGATTCACACCTTTCCCAAGGGTATTAGCACGTAAGTGAATGTAATGAATTTGGCTGGAATTCGAACTCTGTTCTCCGATTCCTCAATCCGAGCCATTATTCCACCGTGCCTTCTTGTAGGCTACGATAACCCAAAGCATTTAAAATCATGGGTGGATAGCTGATTGCCAGCAGCAACAGCAGCAAAATTTAAACTTTCTGGGGGAAAAAAAAACATTGTTTTATATTAAGGTTTGCTCTGAAATTGCTAAAAGCTAGTGAAACTGTTATTACAGAACGTTACAATCGTCACCTTCGAAGTTTGAGAGTTGCACTTGTCAGAAAAGTCAATTTCGACGATAGAGAATCATGACATTTATACTGATGCATTAGATTATTCGTCTACACGAAGCTTTGGCCACCTCAAAGCCAACTGGCATCGTCTTCTGCACGGGCGTATACACCGGAATTGGACTCATCGGATAATCATTTATTTCCATCAATGCAGTATTCCCTGCTTGGACAAAAATTTAAAGATGTCTCCGATATTCAAAATTCCTTTGAAAAATTATTGCGTCAAAAGCAGAGTCTTTTTTTTTCAACAAGCAATTCAAAAACTTCTAGAATATTTGCGTAAGATCATAGAAGGTCAAGAAAGCATTTTAATTATTAATAAATATATGTACTAATGATAATTCATTTTGATAAAAGGACAGGACACGGGGAACCTTACGCATAAATCTGAAAGATTTAGAAATATGAGATAATAAATGAACATACTAAGAAATATAACAGTTTTTTGCGGAAACTGTTATTTGATTGACATTAAAAGCAAGATACTTGTACAGTGAGGATCTATTAAAACATTTAAAATGAGATGGTGAACACTGATGCAAATGAAAATGATAGTAATAGTAGAATAATTATCATAGCAGGGGACAAGCCTTAATTAAAAGAGAGAGAAAATCTGGAAAAATATCAACATTTTATCAAAGATTTGCAGAAATTTTTAAGCTGGAAAGAGAGAGTTCTTCCTTTTCCTTTAGTTCCGAAGGATTCTTAAAACTAAGTTTAAAAATCTGGAAATGTATGAGAAGCTGAAAAAATATAAGCAAATAAATTACAATACAAAGATGTTTCCTTGAGTCTTGAGCAAACGGGTCACTTGGTCTCTAGTGAAAACAATCAAATCTGCTGGTCGGAAAACGCAACGAATTAAAAAATTGCAATCTCTACCTATAAAAGGCAGGATGTGTGTGTGTGTGTGTGTATTTGTGTGTGTGTGTGTGTAACGAATGCACGGCCGCAATTTTCGACGGATTTGCACCAAAATTTACATGCACATGCTCCAAGTTAGCTGGAAGGCCAAGACCGACTTTGCATTTCCCAACTCCCATCGATAGTGGAAATAATCGATTTTTTTCATGCTTCTACGGCAGTTTTCATGTAGTTTGCGGCCATTTTCTACTGGCCAGAGTGAGAGCCTATAGCTGGCTGCCACGAATGTTAACTAGCATGCTAGCAGGCAAAACAAATCGATAGCTGTATTCGTCACAAGTGGGAAAAATTTAAATCTGCATGGCACTTTACTCCAATTTTGCTTAAACTCAACGTTGATTCTGATTCCGCAGAACTGGGATGGGTGTGAAAAAGTATTTGTTATTAACATTCTTTTTTCATTCGGTGTTTCCAGTTAGGAGTCCTTTTTTAAAGCTGATCGTTTTGTGTTCATTTTGTTTAGTTCTTTTTTCGTAACAGATTGTTTAGTATAGAACTTCTAAAAAATTCGCAGTGTGAGATAGGCAAGAAGTAAGGCATGTAGCA
Source organism: Acanthosepion pharaonis (assembly GCA_903632075.3). Taxonomy (NCBI): domain Eukaryota; kingdom Metazoa; phylum Mollusca; class Cephalopoda; order Sepiida; family Sepiidae; genus Acanthosepion; species Acanthosepion pharaonis. The sequence continues at coordinate 1,547,907 of CAHIKZ030005152.1, read as the reverse complement.
ACATCAGCACAGAAAAGGGCACTCCTTTAAAGGCAAGGAAGTGCAAAAATATTTTAAGTCAAGTGATAGCGATTGCTGTATGAGTCGTACGATTTTTGAATCAAGCACGGGTAACGCCGGGCCATGCTGCTAGTCTAGTTATAATTATACTAGAGTTTTCAATCTTTCATCGTTTTGTTAAAGAAAACTGGAACAAAAGCAAAATAAGTGCATTAAACAACGAACAATGACACTGAATGTTACAAGAAGTTTACGATCAAGTTAGGCCGATTCAATTTTCAGCGGTATTTCTGAATTTCTTTCCCAAGCAAAACTCCTCAGTGTTCCCAACGAAACTACACACACACACACACACACACACACACACACACACACACACACACACACACACACACACACACACACACACAAAAGGTTGAAACCCAATTTTTATTTGTAAAAGAGATACTTCTGGTTTTTATGCGCTGTCGTTTCAATATCGGATTAATTTCCGCTCGCCACACGCCACAAAATTGAGGTTTTACCATTTCGTTGTTCTCTTGTATTTTGATATCGTTGGTGTTCGTCAACTAGTGAGCCAATGCTTCTGGTTCCCAACATGTAGACAAGTAAGGGTGCTATAGATTTATAACATCTGCAAATTACTTGTAGCCCGACATATGTAGCGTTATGCTTTTTTGTCATCATATTTTTGGGTTGTCCCTTGGAATTTTTGGAGGTTTTGATCATTTGATAAAAACTGCTAAAAAGAAATTTGTTCTAAATGGTCTCTGTCACTCTTCTCGTTCAGATGTGAACGTTAAAATAATTAGTTCTGGATGGATATAAACTTCTTTCCACAATTAACGTCTATCTATTTCTAACATTCTACAAGGTTCACTGGTGTTTGCCAGATGGAAGATATTCCAGGGTTTCAAATGATTTCACTTATATATCAGTAAACACAACAGATTCCCCTATTGTAATTACATCAGCATCAAATATTTGTGTTAGTTTCACTTTATTAGAACTTCTATCATATTTGAAGAATCAGCTTTGTTCCACAAACAGGTAAAATCCTCGGGTAGAAAAACAACAAATCTTTTTGACTCGTGAGCTGATTCTGATTATAGAGACAATACTAATTAATCATTTGTCTACAGAACTGGAAGAGTTATTATCCAATTCTGCGAGGTCGGATAATGATTTCGACGAATGACTTCTTTTTTTAGTTAACATTTAAGTAATGTTATAATTTTGATTCCATTCCACAATAAAAACTTTTTTTCTTTTCCTAATTTTCAGTGATGGGTGGGCAAAGGGCAAACAAGCTTTTACCAGAATGTCTTTATTTATGCTTTATAGCCATAATTGTTTCTTACATGTCTGGGGATCTCTTATAAACTTAAGAAATGCCGTGTAAATGACAAAATTCACACCATAAGTACAACAACCATTCATCAATCTAGCCTTCCTTCCCAGGGTGGATGATCCGGGGTGGATGATCCGAGATAGATGATCCGGGATAGATGATCCGGGGTGAATTGGGCACTACTGTATCTTTCTGGTTAATGATAATTTCATGTTCGAATTTCCAAATCATTCTCTATCGTTTAATTTATATAAATTCGTTTTTAGCTCATTTTCATTTTCCCACGAGACCTGTTGTGTCATAGCATCCATCAATATAATATGTGTGTGTGTGTTTGTAAAGAAAGTGCCTTTTCAAACAGTCTAAATTGTTATTATCTCAATGTTATATTATGTTACAATATCAGATATTTATGTAACAATGCAAGGCATAGTGATATGTAATTTATTGCATAAATATTCAAAGGTTGCCGAAACAAGGAGACAAGACAGAAGAAAAATATATAAAAGAAATAATTCTGGATTTCTGTGGTTAGAATTTATCTTCATTTAAACTATTTACATTGGACAAATATCCTAATTTCTGCTGATTTCAGCCAAGGTTTCAATGGCTGTAGTCTGCAGAAAACTTTCAAGGTATTTCAAACTGAACTCATAATTTAATCTACGTAAGTAAATAGGGAGTTCTCATTTTGTTCTCCATGTCGAGGGATAGCTTCTTTTGTTCTTTTTAGTAATGTTCAATCATTACTCGCCAACTTTCCACTTGGTCTGAATCTCTATTGCACAAGCCACTGATTATCTAACTTAATGTTAATCCTATAAATAAGAAAGGAAACACACACTCATACATATATATATATATATATATATATATATATATATATATATATATATATATATATATATATATAATCACAAATAGAATCAATCAGTAATATTAATGGTATTATTGGCGACATCCATCGCTAGTAGTGTATAATGTATGCATTAAAATACTGTTGATCCATAGAGTGACGTGATCCTCATCTATAACCCTGAAAATGAATAAATGGGATTTATTTCTATTAAATCAATTATTTCCTTTTTCTGTGTATTTTTAGTGAGTACAGTGAATTATTTTAAAAGTATGTTTATTCATTAGTTGGAAATACAATAAATTCAACATTTGTATGTGTACGAATATTTATCTCTCCACTATATAAATATATATATATATATATATATATATATATATATATATATATAAACTGAAAGCACAGATAAATTAAGTATCTGCAGTTCTTTAGAATTTAATTTTTTTTGAAAAAGTGCTCGATACACCGTAGAGCAAATATTTTAATAATATTTTTATTTAATTTTATTTAATAATATTTTTATTTAAAACATATTTTACATCGCTACATAAAAATTTCTATGTTTCGGAACTTGAAATTATTCCATCATCAGGCGATGTTAGGTAACTTATGCTGAAAATGATTTACTTTTGAAAACAGAAAAGAGTACGGTAGCTTATTAAAGTGTTAAAAAGGAGGGGGAGCAAGATTTCAAAATTTTGTGGTATGTCTAGGTTAAACAAACAAAAGACGGGTTAAGTCTGAGGCAGAAAAGAGAGAAATATAGGTTGGAGGTGAGCGGTAGGTGTGTTATTTATTCATGTCTAGATGAATTGACATTTTATGAGGCGTCACCGTTTGCTTACATCCGGTTTTGAATGTAATTTTAAGATACATTGAATTAGTCAGAGAGATATATTTAATAAAAAAAGTTAGTTTTAAAGAATTTCAAAATTAAAAAAAAAATTGTATATACTTAAGAACTATCTTAAACGGGTCTCTAGTGTGATTAAATCATTTTTATATAGATATAATTTTGAACCTAAAATACAAAACATGTTATTTTGAATGGGCAATAAAGCATGGCAGTATTAGAGCTAAAATATCGAGGAATTAATTTAATATTATATTTATCAGCATATATTAATATAATAATGGATATATAATTGTAATACATAGATATTTGATAAAAATATTAACTATATTTTAAGGTAAACATTATACAATGCCTACAAATTACTGTTAATTCATTACGTTGATTTAGGAGATCATTATTTTTAGGAAACTTAATAATATACAACTTTTCATGTACACACAGAGATCATGGGTCATTTAAGGACTTATGAATTCTCGTTTTTTAATATTTTCCATTTTACTGCAGAGGTTTTGTTGATTTCGTTTAAATTAAACATTATAATATATACAGTGTTGTTCGATAAAAGTGACTCACCTGATTTTTTAATTAAAATTTTTTTCGCCTATTGTTTTTGGGGTTGTGGGAGGTAACGCAACAACTCAACTGATGATAGCAGGTAGGAACAAAGAAAACCGGTGTCGCACGTCCAACCTTCTCACGAGCCGAAAGCTCTTTGATCCCAAACAGCAAAACGAGCCTACTTTATACAGCCGAGGACCGACCACGATTTGCATGCGAATGACGAGACAACGAGATTTCGCGTTAACCAACCGAGACCGCCCGGCATAAAATATGGGCGCCGCCATCTTGGTTCCTTTTACCGTTGGGAGGACCGGAGTTTGCACACTGCACAGATGCGCACGCGTTTCCGAGGTCAGCCATTTTCACAATTTTCCCCACACTCCACCCCACTGATCTCATGATCACAAACAGGGCAAGGAGGTGGCGATCGTCGCCGTCGAGTCCCCCTCCGAAGGCGGACAACACAAGCTTCATCCTCATGCGTGTTCTCGTCTGTGGTTTGAGTGTCGGTAAACACTGTATCCGCCGGGAGGCTGCTGTTATCAAAATCACTCAAGGCAGATTGAACGCTCACTACTCTCAGACTCGGAATCGCTTTCATCGCTCAGTAACGGTAGTGATTGCATCACCGGTCACAATTCTTTAATGTGACGAGGCACCCCATCAACTCTCACAGATTGCGGGCTGATCACCTCCGTAACACGTCCAGTGCCGTATTTTGTCGTACACTTGCTGCGTGGGTTTTTGACCCAAACAACGTCTCCTTTTTTCAATCTCCATCCAGTCACTTCTAGTTCAGGCAGCAGGTTGGCTTCAATGCCTTTCACACGGACATGATATTTGTGCAGTGCATCAGCCGGCGCCGTGGATGGTGAAACGTTATCTTTCGGGGCGACATTATACCAGTAAACCGCCTCCGATACTGTACAGCCCTTCCTGGCTGCAATGGTCTTGATGGTTCTGTGGTTTCCACTTGGCGAGTAGGCACATCGAAACCGCAGATGCACGTCCCAATTGTCCGCAAATTCTTTAAAGTCTTTACTGGTGAATGCAGTATCGTTGTCCGTCAGTATTTCCACGGGTGGGCCTCGCTCCAGGAAAACATTCTCCAACAGTCGAATGACGGTGATCGCGTCTTGTCTGCGCAGCGGCCGCCATACCGCAAACCTGGAGGGACCGCAATCAATAAGCGTTAAAAAATTCTCACCATTGTAGTGAGTTATGTCCATCGCCAGTCTGCTCCAGTTGCTCTTCACGCTCAGTTCTCCTCTTTCCCAGTGAACGGGTGCCGGATCGATCGACTGACAGGTTGTGCAGGCCTTCACAACGGATTTAACGCTTTCTCTGGACACTTGCGGGTCGACTAACCTGGCGAAGTACAGAGTTCGTTTCACGTCCGGATGTCCGCATTGACGATGGGTATTGGCAACCTGGTCCTCGTCTAGTCGTCTCCCTACCACTGCACAGCTCTCGAGTGCCGGTTCTCCTCTCTCGAGCAGTTCTAGCCACCTGTGCGGTACTCTGGTGAGGCGATCCGCACGGTTCTGACAGGACTGTACGAGTGTCACGTCTATGGTCAATCCATATTCTTCCACCAGCGATCGCAAAATGCCCAGCCGTCGCCTAACCAGCATCTCGCCAGCCGCCCTTGTGTCCACCCGTGCCTTCCCGGTCAAGGTGTCTGAAATCCACCGGTGCACACACGCCGAATCAGTAACCAAGTGCAATGTTGTCGCCTCCCACTGGAGAGCTAGATTCACTCCTTTGAGCGCCGCATCGAGTTCAGCCAAATTAATATGCCTGGCATCATTAGTCGGACGCAGCCAGCACGCATTTTCGATGACATTTCCGTTCGCTTCCAATGCCACTCCTGTCGCCACGGAACTCGCATCCACCCAGACTGTGATCTCGTCACCACCCATGCACCAGTCTCCTCCAATGGGATCCAGTTCCCGCACTCTACTTAACATCTCCGCTAGTATGCGACAGAGAGGGATCTTTGATGTTATCATCCCATCCATTGGTTGCTGCGGTTGCCAGGCGCTTGACGAACTGCCACCCTGAGCCATCCACACACACTGGAAATGTCCAACAAGTTTCCCACACAATGAAAAATACGCGCCGCCGGGTCAACACATCAGGGACTTCCGGAATTTGACTTCCTCGTTTCCATCGGAGGGTGCCATTTTCTTCCCAGACCTGCAAGCCAAGAACTCTTGCTCCATCTCTCAGTCGCACCGGATCCTTGCACACCAAACCGTAATCCGAAAAGTGTTGTCTTTACACGCGATGCAGAGGCCAAACTTTCATTAATGAAGATATCATCAACGTATGCTGATGTGGCACTTTTAATTGTGCGGTCTTGCGATGCGATGGCGTCTATAACGGATTTCATAATGAGTGGCGCTACATTTAGCCCAAATCCTAGCCGCGTAGACAGAAGCGTTGGCCTTTGAAAATAACCGTTTGAAATGGCCACAGCGCTTCGTCGATGTGAATCTGAAGATATGCGTTCCGCAGATCCAGAAACGACACATTGACCCCCTGCCGCCGCCACGTTCCCAACGTATGTGCGCACACTTCTGCATCGGCAGTAAAAGCATCCACAAAGTCGTTCAATTCGCGGTAATAATCGAGTACCGGACGCACATTCTGTTTCTGCTCATGCACGACTGCCATCAAGGGAATCAGACCCTTTGGGGGTCCCAGTCTTTCCTGGGGGTACGGAATCAACCAGCCGTTCACAATCCACTGCTGAAGCTCTTTCTCGTATTTTCCTCTGATGCTGTCGGGAACTTTGTACTCTTCGACCTTGTTGCGAAGCTGAACTGGTGGGTCTTTTTGGGCCCATTTCCACCTGGCGGTCCACACCTCTCGTCGGAATTGAAAGAGACGTCGAAATCCGGCTCACTAATGCAAAGGGCTGCACACACCTTTCTTCCTTTACCCAGTTCCACATTTCCGGCTGGCGTGATTATCATGCCTCCTAACGCTCGGATAGCATCAATCCCAAGCAGCAGGTCGTACCCGAGGAGCCTTTGACGTGCCACCAAAACGTCGACCTTGGCATGATTCCCTCCGTCTGTGAGGATTGATACAGTCCCGACACCACAGCGGGCCCGGGACACTCCGTCAATCGTCCGAATCTCGATTTGTTGACTGCTCCATGTCACGCATCGATCCGCACTAACGATCGATCAGGAACATCCAGTGTCAACGAGCGCCGAACATCGTTTACCCTCAACTGGCAATGCCGCATTTACTGACCGAGAGGGGACAAGGGTTGCGACAGCACCTTGTCCCCGGACTCGTTTCCCGAGCAATCCTGTGCTACATGGCCTGACTCTTTGCAGCGATAGCAGCGTAGTCGTGCTCGGTTCCGTCGGTCGCTCCCGCCTCCTACGTCACTTCGTCTCCGGCAGTACCTAGAGAAATGGTTGGGTCCACTGCACTTGTAGCACTTTGGGCCCTCCCGCGGTGTCCCAGGCGTTCTCACGGCTGCCGCGACCTGTTCCGTGTCCTTCAAGATGTTTCGGGCCCTGGCTGGCAATTCGTCAATTCCCAGTGTGTCCAATCTTGAAGACGTCGGGAAGTCCTGCCAAGAAGGCGCACCCCAGTATGCGGTCCGTGGCTCCGCCAAACGGTACTGCCAGCCTTCGCAAATCAGCCACGGTCTCACCCGGCTCGAGCCGCCGTCCGACGAACTGTTTCCAAGCGATGAAGGGGTCTATTCCAAAGGCCGTATACAGGGCGTCCTTGATCTCTTCTAGGTCAGCATCGTAGCAGGTAGGAACAAAGAAACCTGTGTCGCACGTCCAACCTTCTCACGAGCCGAAAGCTCTCTGATCCCAAACAGCAAAACGAGCCTCCTTTATACAGCCGAGGACCGACCACGATTTGCATGCGAATGACGAGACAACGAGATTTCGCGTTAGAAAACAGAGACCGCCCGGCATAAAATATGGGCGCCGCCACTTTGGTTCCTTTTACCGTTGGGAGGACCGGAGTTTGCATACTGCACAGATGCGCACGCGTTTCCGAGGTAAGCCATTTTCACAATTTTCCCCGTACTAACCCTTCCCGACCACCTAGGAAAAAAGTTTACTCACCCTAAGGTATTCTATTGATAATTATAATTTTGGATATAAATGAGATTTAGAGAAAAATCTAGTAATCAATAGAAACATAACCGAGCAGCTTTAAATAAAGAATAATAGAGGTATAATTTATTTATAATAGGTAATATAGTTCGAAATATTTAATAATCTATGGGTCCTCCTTTATTTTGAATAACCTTTTCAACGCTTTTTGGCATTGACTTGATTAGGTTCTGGCAAATCTCATATCCAAGCATCGAATTCCATTCGGATATGAAATTCACAATCAAATCCTCTTTGTTGCTCAACTGCTTTCTCGAGAGCCTGTACTTTATAATGCTCCATAAGTTTTCTATGGGGTTGAGGTCAGGAGATTGCAGCGGCCATATCATAACACTCACCTGCATCTCATCAAAGTATTCCTTCATCAAATTTGATTTGTGACAGGGAGCATTATCCTGCATAAAAATGAGCTTGGTGGGGTCAATTTTCACACTTTCAGCAGAAGGGAACAGACAAGACTCTAAAATTCTCTTTTACTGCTCGCTCCTGGGGGTCTTTTCAATAGGTTTTAAGAAACCAGTTCCATGAAAAGAAAAGCATCCCCAGAACATTATACTGAACGGATGCTTGCAGGTACTTACTGCTAAATTCAAAGAGCTTTCAAATCTTCTTCTTCGGATTTTAGATCAGTTATCCTTTGAATTTAGCTGAACTTTAGTTTCATTGAAGAAGAGAACATTCTTCCAGTCTTCTACGGTGAAATTTTTGTAATAGCGAGCCCATCCAAGTCTCCTGGCTTTGTTGGCTTTGCTTATTAGCGGCTTAAACCTTAAGATTTATAGCCTTGGTCTAACAGCCACCAATGGACTGTTGAAGAGGCAAGACTAACACCTTGCTCTTAGTTTAGACTGGCTGCAATTTCTTGGCTAGTTATATTCCTATTCTTCGCAACTTTTCTCTTGATTACCCTGCCAGTTCTATCATCGATCTTTTTCTTTCGTCCCCTTGTTTCCTTCCTTCGAGCAGGAGAGGCATCATTATGTGCCCTAAGAGACAGTTGAGTGCGAGGTTATAGCAATTTCTGTAATTTCTCTCGTAGACTTGCCTGCTTTTGAGAGTGCAATAATATATGCTTTAAGTGGTTCAGAGTAGCAATTTCAAGCTGTTTTTAAACTGTATGAGGCTTTCTGGAATTTATTTTAAGCTGTTCTAGAATTCTCTAGAATATTGTTCTGAGTCTATTGTAAAATATTTTATCAAAAGCTCGTTAAATTTACCAGTTTAATCATTAGAATGCGATATCTGAGTCACTTTTTTGCACAGAGTTTTTCCTGAATCTCATTTATATCCAAATTTATAATTATCAATAAAATACATTAGGGTGAATAAACTTTTTTTCGTAGGTGGTCGGGAAGGGGTCTTTATATTAGTAAGATTAAAAATTATTTTAACCCCAAAAACAATAAACAGAAAATATTTTTAGTAAAAAAAATCAGGTGAGTCACTTTTATCGAACAGCACTGTATATATATATATATATATATATATATATATATATATATATATATATATATATATATATATGTGTGTGTGTGTGTGTGTGTGTGTGTGTGTGTGTGTGTGTGTGTGTGCGCATATGTATGTATGTATGCATAATTTACTCGTAAATACACGAAAATTTGAGACTAAAATATTAAATAATAGCATTTCTTTATTTTTTGCAATAATGAAATAAAAGGTCCACAGTATGATAGAATTGATGACTAGAACTTATATTCCGTTTGAATAATTAATATTTACCAGTCAATTAAGTGCTTTGTCAAGGATGGAGATTATGCTGAAAATTCATATTTGGTATGGGAAATGCTTTTTATTCAAAAGTAGACTGCAGATGTATTTATAATGCAAGGTCGAGATATACTCATCAACTTAAATTTGATAGGTACAGGGAACGATTTTCGTTGAGCTCAGATTCAGGGTTGCCAGATTATGCGAGGTTAATATATATATATATATATATATATATATATTAGCCATTATCGTTGCTTTCATGGTTCAAGGGTAGTGACTCTTAATTTTCCTTTGTATCCCAAATTGCAGTTAGCTTAAAATTTTAAGCTATCTTAAAAACCGCCCTATAGTGCGGTATTTAAGCTAGCTCCTGTGGAGGACTCTTGGTTTGGACATCATCATCACCATAGCTAGGGATGAGTAGATGCAATAGGCATCAATAAACTACAGAGGAACCCAAAATTGATCGCTGAATTTACGTATTGAATTAATGTGTAAGCTAACCTTTTAAAAGTTGAACGATAATTCGTCTGCTGCCACTTAATTTAAAGACTATTTGATGTAAGAATTTTCGTACAAACAATTATTTTTATTTCATGGGCGACAGAACTTGGGGCACTTTATAAGATATAATTAATATAGTGTAAAGATGGCCAAAAAGAAATTAGAATTATACATTCAACATTTGAAGAGTTAGAGAAATATAATAACTAAGTAAAACCTATATTAGGCAATCAATATCAATAAATGCGAAATTGGAGGTAAATTTTCCCACTTATTCTGAGATTAAAAAGCCACAGCTCTATTTTATAGTAATTTAGTATTTACTCGACGTCCCACCGTCGGTTGCGCTGGCTTCGACGCGAGCACCGATAACTCGCGATCTCAGGCAGCTGTACCCCAGAGCTGGGCACTTCTCATTATAATTTTCCTCTGTTGCGACACTGTTCTTTGACGGAGCCGCTCCTAAACGCACTCGGCCCGAAGACAGAGACGCAACTGAGAGATGCAACTGATAAATAAACTTGTTACAAACTACCCGAGAGTAATTTACACACTAAAAGCTCAATATCTGTATTATATATCATCTATTTCTAGGCAATATTACTCTTCAGGTTTAACTAATTTGTATTTGTATATTGATTTTAAAATAATATTTCATTAATTAACTGTCCTTCATTACTGTTCTTTTATTCGAGGATTGTTTTGTTTAGGAACATCCTCTTATATTGTGCAGAAAAGTGTTTGAAATTTGCATTTTACTTGGCCTTCAACAAGTTGCCATCTATTTGTAAAACTTTCTTTATCTATAATTTATGAATGAAATGTTCCTTTAAAATTTTTTTTCAAAGATTTGAAGTAGTGAATATATACTTTTTGAAGCGATAGCGATCGAGCGAAGCCTGATAGTTGTTGATATAAACGCCATCACTATTCGTAAAACTATATTGAATCAACATTTGGTAAATGATGGCAAAGCCATATGCAATAAGCTAAACTTTCTTATTCTTATATCAATAGACATGGTAGCAAAACGATGTGAATGTTTTAAAATCTCAATTGTGATCCATGATTTTTCTAATTGTGGATTGGATGGTATTTTGCTTGATCGGATGATTACTTTCTGCGAAATATTGACGGGTACAATGCGTAATATGAGGTTTCATTGGGTTACACACGATCCCCTGATGTTACTCTGTAGCCAGAAGAATGTTTAATTATAACCAATTCTCTCTAGAAATAGAAAATTTTGAGCCACACTTATTAAATATGCAAAAATCATTCGTAAAACTTTACCTAAAAGACATACAATCATTTCCACTATTGTATTTGTTACCCGATCTCAAACATTAATACAAACTAAAATAAGATAGAAAATATATATTATTTATATATATTATATATATTAAGACTAAAATAAAAAGTGGAAATGAATTCAATAAGTATAAAATATCTTCGAAATATCTTTACTAATCCTATTTAAGTAAATAGAATTTATGTGCATAAAAAATGGATCAAATAAAATGATGTTTCTTAAAAATTTAAAAAAGGAATAATTATTTTATAAACGATATAATTTATGAAAAAAAACGCGGAAATATTTTAAAATCTATAAAAATGTCATTGAAGCAAATTATTTCTGAAAAAAGAACACGTTAAAATTCGTCAACATGTCTGACTTTGAATGAATTTCCCGATGAAAAATAAACGAAAAGCAGTTAACTCTGTGTTTACACTCTTTATATACGGGCAATTGTCTTCATTGCGCAACTTTGTCACAATATGTTCGGATTCAATTTCAAATTTGATCGTGAAGGGAAGCCATTTGCAAGATTGGCTTCGGGTTACTCCTGGCCACACAAATGAAGAAGTACGTGATCTCACAACTATATTCTGTTTTTCACACTTGAGAACGAGAATATCGAACAGGGGGTCATATAAAAAACCGTCATGCATATCACAGAAGAGAATTTAAGGCATCAGACTTGGCCGGGAGTAATTGACGAAATACTGGAGTAATTATTGTTAAGTATTGAAAAAATTCATATTTCGTGTGATCATTTAATCTGCACACCAACTTCATTACGTCCTCTTTATTATTATTATTATTATTATTATTATTATTATTATTATTATTATTATTATTATTATCACACACTTTCGGCCGTTGTACCCTCTGGGCTTCTCCAAGTATCTGTCGTCCAGAGTAATCTTCAGGAAATTTGGAACGGATTCCTTTATTCAATTTATAAATGTAAATCTTTCTCATTCAGCTCTCAAACTAAGTTTCAATACATTATAGGAATAGGGCCAATCCGACACAATACATTTATGAAAATAGTTAAAAGATTAGAGAGATTTTTATTTAATATTATAAATACAGAAGAAAATGGTACAGATTTTTTCCCAGTTTGTCATTAATTTACCTAACAATAAGAAAAGGATAAATGGATCTTCAGAGCGAAACTAGTTTTCAGTTTTCCTCTAAGGAAATTTTATTTTCATGTCCCTGTCAGCAAATTCCATAATGGATGGGGAAATGTAAAACCGACTGCTTTTATTTGCACAGAAATTCTTTTCACAGAAATTCTTCCTCATCTCCAGGTTTCAAATCTTAATCCTCAGTATGTCACATCCTAAGAATTCCATTTACTCGGAGCTTGATTGAGAAAAACCCAAACATGTGTAAAAGAAGACTTGATGAAAATAAAAAAAAAAAAAAACATTTATTTATTTAAAAATGAAAAGAAAACTTTATTTATAAAAGATTCTGCTGCAATGCACATACACACTGATGGATGTACGCACACATACGAACACACGCACACATCCGATTTATGCGCGGTGTATAGAGACGCCTGTTCATTAAAGAACATGAAGACATGTCTAAAATGCTAAAAGATGAATTTATATACACCTATAGTCGCGTACACAATACGCCTACAGTATAAAATACCTGTTGCTTATTTTTCGCTACACCTTAAGCTGTCGATTACTGTTTTGATCAGAGTGTTTATAAAATTGTAGATTATAATTACAAAACCCAACCATTCAAAATCATAATCTATACGCGTGCGGCCAGTTTAACGTAATACGTCACACTTAGCGATATTTGACGCAGGAAAACAAGATCAACGAAAAATTACCCCTCGGCACAGACATTCAGCTTTTGTTTTCTTTCTATAATTTTACTTTGAAATAAACGGTATCCGCAAAATATTAGTGTCGGAACTGTCAGACGTTTTATTCTATGTTGTAGGAACGATTGGATTAGGCCAAATATTTGTCCAAGACACTGGGCGTGTGGAAAAGCCTAACAAATCGAGTCATGAAAGTCGTGTTGAATGGACTCGCTTGTAGTTCATTTCATATTATTGCAGGTGTGCCCACTGCTCGGTTCTACGCTGTTTTTGATCCTCATCAATGATCTTCCCGATATCATCACTTCCCAACTATGTATTTATGCAGATCACATAATTATTCACTCCTCTCTCAGTAACAAATCCAGCAGCTTTGACAAATTAAGAATGGTAACTGCTCTCGAAAAGAATATCCAATCAGTAATTAACTGGAACAAGAAATGACTTGTAAATTTTAAAACATCCAAAACAAAATTGCTTTCATGTAATTACACCAGAGAAACTTTTGTGCTTGTCATCAGAATGGCTGACACTGTGAGTAGCACTTTGCATTTGCTTGAACTCATGTTTTCCACTGATATAAAGTGGAGTGAGTATACTGAATGATTTGCTAATTCTACTGCTACGAAAAATTGGTTCATTATTTCTTATCTAGATAATTCTTCAAGACTAGAATTCTTCTTGCACATTTTTAATCTATCAGACATTTGTCCATTAAATACTTCCGCCATATCTGGCCTGACGTTCCTTCTATATATCTAGAGATCTTAACATAATTCACAGAAGGGTCTGGAATCTCGACTTTAGTCCCCTTTCCCCTGACGTAAAGAAGCTTCGTTTTTTTACCAATATTTTTATGGAAATTGTGCTGTTCTCCTTATAGTGACTCGACTCCATGAACCTATGATAGGCCAATAGCTATTAGCGTTTGACTGTTGAACAAGATAGATGCAATTGTTAGTTCTATTCAAATAGTTTCTTTTCTCTAACTTTTTGCCTGCCACATACGATCTTCAAAAATTGAAATGCAACGTAAATCAAAATCTTCTGTCTTTCTGAATCATTTATTTATCGTCCTTAATTATTCTCAATAAACTCTTTTCATTGTCTTTTTCACCATATAACCCGCTGCGCCCTAGTGGCATTATTGCTTTGGTTGGGACGAAAGGATTAAAAAAATATTAACCCACAAGCACAATATAAAATAAAGAACTAATTCCTTCTAAAATTATTCTGTTAGTCTGTGAATTATATTCGCCAAAGTAATAGACAGGATTTACTAAATTTTATGACATTTGATGTACAATTTTAAGTTTTTCTGCAAAATGCACAAACACGTCAGATTTTTCCACTTCAAACTGCTAACAATGCTATTGTCCGAAGTGACCCGTTCCAATGAAAGATTTGCAGATAATTTTTTTTGTGTGTAATAGCTTTTATCTTTCATTGTGTTATATATCGTTGAAACTTAGTGTATTTATCTTAGTTTCATAGAAATACTTTAATATCTAATTACGTTACAAATTTTGATGACTTTTAAATCTAATAAAACTTTCATATTTCACTGAGGAATGAGAAATCTGTTAAAATCTATTTACAAAGAGTCCAAAATTTGTTCCTAAGATTCAAACAAAAGGAGATCCTCATGTGTTTATTTTTTAATTATTTGTTAACCTCATTTTTGCTTTTGCATTAAAAAAGTAGAAACATTGTTTTTTATGTTAGAATCTTAAAAAAGATTTTCAAAGTCTATAACTATTAAACTATTTAACTCACCACTCCTTTTAAGATTTTATGATCTGCTCATAAAATCTGTCGCTGACCTTCTGAAGAACGTCTTGTTTGTTATAGCCGTCATTCCACTCGAGTCTTTCAAAAGGAAACAGTGACACATTTTTTAACAAAACAGGAGCTGAAATTTCAGGTAAGTAGTTATTTTTTTTTAGTTAATTTATAATATTGTAAAAATTTTCCAGATCATAATAACGTTTGTTTATTTAGAATTTAATCTGCTGAATTGTTTATATTGATTTTTATTTTACAATATTGTGTTTTGAGTAATAAGACTGTTGGCTTTCGCTACATATATGAAAAACATTCCTACTGTCTTGTAGAAAAAATATTCATGCACTGTAATAATACTAAGCTTGTTTTACTCTTGATATAAATAAATCAATTTTTAACTAGTATATTTTGAAGGATGTTAAGTGTTCTTATGGCTAGTTATCAGATATTTTGACAACTTTCATATTTTTATTGATTCGATTGATTAGATATAATCATTGTTACAAATCATTCTTTTTATTTTAATTTCAGTGGATACACCAATAATAAGACATTCAAAGGTTAAAATTCTAATAACTGTATCAATTTTGTGGACATTGGATAAAAATCTAATTGTTTCAGAACTACTAACAGTGAGAGATATTTTGAGATTTAATGTGCTTTTATGCGAACGAATTAGTGAATCAATGTATGCAAATAAGACGATTTTACCGGATATCGACCCTAATCCTGTTGACAAGTGGCCAAAAACAAACGCATTGTATACACTGTCAATAATAAATGGAACTTTTATAATTAAGTCAAAGCTAAACATATGGAAGGAAGCTGTAATTTGCTATGATGGGAAAGGCAAAAGAAATGAGAAGTTTCTTTGAAGATGGAGAAATTGTTTGATATATTGAATTTTAAATGCCCTATATTAACACGTGCAGTTATGAACTGCCAGGTTTATAAAATTGGTGTCTATATAATATGATCTTGTTTGAGAGGAAAATAACAGTTAAAGGAATTGGCATTGATTAAAGGGCAGAGTCAAAATAAGGGGTAAAAGAGCTCATCAAATGGGTTCCTTGATATTCCTGGTTCATCTTCTCATTAAAATGGACCAAACATTTATGACAATATCAAATATATAAGGTATGGAGTTGGTCTTATACACATAAAAGCCATAACCATTGCAGCAATTATAAAAGTAGGGGTTATTAACATAAAGAAATGTAAAATAAATGATAAAAGCAAACTACAGAGGGCACAAGAAAATTTAATGAAAGGATTTATATTCACATTTAAAGAAAAGGGAATTTCCCGTATGTTGTTTGAAGGACGCATTGACATCACAAATGTAATGATTGACGAGGACGGTGGTGATTAAGGAGATGCATAATCAGCATAAATTAAAGGAGATAATGACAGTGTTTTGAGGAAACCTAAAAATTAATATTTATTGAATTTTACAGCAGCAAAGTCAGCGAAAGCAGTCAGTCATGAAATACACATAATAAAGGCTATTTATAATTGATTGAAAGGAACAAAATTGGACAAGACTCTCTTGGTTGTGGGAGTTCATTCACTAAAAGTGAACTCTGGTGAGACATGAATGATAAGCAAGCTTGAAACTTATTTGCGAAAACATCTTCTGCGGTTCTTTAGACTTCTTCATACCAATGAACCCTCTTAACACTCAATTCTCTATCTGGATAGCTCTACTTTTTTTTAAAACAAGATATCTGCTGGGCTAATAGACGAGCTGTTTCCTTCAGTTACAGACACAGAGACCAATAAAAACATTTGAGTTTGTTTTTGTTGGCCTTCCATTGATTGTAATATCAGACTTATCTACATATTATTGTAAATGCTATTTCAAAACGAGGCTTGCCGACCAAATTGGGTTCATTTGAAATCGTTACAGTTAACCACAGCAGATGGCATACAGCAACCAATAGAATTCTCAGATTATACGTTTGCAATATTATGATAGGAGTTTTCTGTCCATACTCAAATTTAAACATTCATGGACAGAAAGACCAGGTCATTTTTTATTTCTTGTTTAATATTTCAAGGCAAATTCGTTGTTAACATTGTCATGCCAACTGTGAAAGGGGTGTATTGTATACTCATAGTGAAAATATAATTCAAATGCTGTTGTGTTCAAAAGCAAATTAGAGATGGGGTTCTAGGAGTAAACAAAATACTTGAAAAGAGGGTGGAGACAAATCCAGAAATTCAATATGGAAATACTTCTCTTAGACTACTAAAGATCTCTGAAATTAAGAGATGTGTCAATCATATTAGAAGAGATAGTCTAGAAAGAAAAGTATGAGTCTTCATTGACATAACATTTGGGAACTTCAGAAATCAAGAACTTTTTGGAGTTTCCTGTGAAGATACCAAACTGATGTTGCCATCTCCAAAGCATACACGAGGTAAGATTTTGTCTTCCACCTTACCTATCAGCATCAACCAAAAGATTGACTACAAAATCGAACCTTAAATTTTTTTCGAATGGAAAATAAGACAAACCACCGCTCACTCATGATCAAATGATTTCAGGATGCATTTCCTTTTACAAGAATGTAAGAAAGCAAACCTTGATTTTGGTTGTATGCAAGAGGTGGATTTCTATAGATGTTGAATGTAACGTGTCGATGGTACTTTCAGGTGGGAAAAGAGGAACAAATTAAATTTCCTTCACCCGGAAATCAAGTTCTGCATTGTACAAAAACATTTTATGGGAACCTCAGAACAAATCAGATCTAATGTGGTCCCAGGAGTATCAACAGTCATTTACATGCAACAGCACTGAAGGCGAATCTGCCTCTAGCCAGACATCCACTTACACCACAGCACCATTGTCTCCAGCAGTATTTAGAGAGTGTGATCTGAGTAATAACCCTCTCTCTGCAAAGTTCACAAAAGATAGCAGAGTCAACTGTCATCCATTTATGCTCATTTCCACGTACGACATATAATTCTCGAGCGACAACATATAGTGCATTACCTCATGGCACACAGGACCAAACATTAACATGAAAATATAGGACACTTTCAATGATTGTCGAGACAACTTTGAACAGCAAGAATCGCATGGCTAACATTATTCAAAATAAAATTAAAATGCATGCACAACTAACACCCGTGGTACTCAACATTTTTTGGAAATGTTAGAAAATTACTCAAGCCGCCATCGTAGTTAGACTTGTTTCCAATGGACATGACATGATAGAACTTTTAACTCGATTTTTATTAACTGTCTATATTTCTGAGATGAGGTATTATGTACATTATTCGGACTATTATCATCATCTTTGTCACCATATGTTCTACAACGTTTCGGCCCTTCAGTATCTGTCTATATTTCTGAGATGAGGTATTATGTACACTATTTACATTATTCGGACTATTGTCCTCATCTTTGACGCCATATTTATTACAAAGTTTCGGATTTATAATACCCAGAAATTCATACAAAGATGTCCTCAAGGACACATGACACAGTGGATAACGGCGTTGTTTAAATCAAGTGCAGGACCCAAAATGTGTGAGTTCAATACCTGGTGAAGGCAGTTGAGAACTTGCAGAGGGGAATTAACAGCAGATAACTGATATCCATTAAAATGGCACGTGGAACTAGAACAGTCTACCCCAGTGAGCGAAATAAAAGAATCAGTTCGACATTCCAACCACCTGAAGAAGGCCGGGGCGTACTGTTGCAGTTTTTTGTGTATATATCTACTAGTGAGTTTGATAAGGTAGATTGCATGCATCAGATTTACAGATTCCTTTGAGCCAGGGGAGGAATATTAAATATCAATTTGTTAGGGATCAAGTACAAAAGAAAACAGTACTAATTGAATACGTTCAATCAGAAAATAATATGGCGGATTTATTTACAAAGCCAATTACGAAATTGAAACTACGGGCTTTCACTTCTGCCATATTTGGTACTGACTTCTTAGGTCCTTATTAGTCCTGGGCAAGGCGTAAAACTGCATCCATTACTTATTGTCTTAAGAATCATCACTTCAGTTTTTGGGATGAATGTGAGTCCTTAGTTTCGGGGTATAAATGTAGATAGTCCTACTTTTAGCCCAATCCTTCTCAAATGACCCTCAGGATCACTCTGACCCGGAGTGATAGTGACTGTTTTAATGGGTCCCAGCTATGGGTAAAATAACATTTTTTTCCACTTTTTAATGACTCTCAGGATCACTCTGACCCAGAGTGATAGTGACTGTTTTAATGAGTCCCGGCTATGGGTAAAATAACAATGTTTCTACTATTTTTTGTTGTGATCACAACCCAAATTTATAATATTGTTGTTAATGTTTATTAACCCGAAGTACTTAACTGTGGACAAAATGATATGTCTAATTTTTTGTGGATATTAACTTTATTAAAAAAGAAATAAAAAAAAAGAAAAAATGCAAATAAAAGAAACAATTTTATTACATTATGAATAGTAAAGAAAAAAAAGAATTTTTCTGAATACTAAAGTATTTGTTCCATATTAATATTGACTTTACTAATATTTTGAAAGGAGATTCCATAATATACCCCAAAATGAGTGGGTGTTGCAGTTTTTTGTCTATATATCTACTAGTTAGTTAGTCCAAATGACTTGACTCCCTTTATAGAAGGTTAACCAATCAGAAGACGTAGAATATTCAATCCGTCGTGTATAAAGGCGGCCATTTTGTTTACTCTATCCGAATATCCAGTGCCAACTTGTCAGGCGAAGAGTAACAGAAGGAATAACTACGCTCTGCTACTTTTACCGGGATATCCACTGCTAATCTGAACAACGCTTTCCTACTGTCTTCGAAATATTCACTGCTAACCTCTGGATTCTATACTCGAAGACGACCGTCATCATGAACACCACGTACAACGGCCGAAACGTTGTAATAAATATGTTGACAAAGATGAGGACAATAGTTCGAATAATGTAAATAGTGTCGATTTTTATTGCCTCAACAAGAGCAAGAATCATGTAATAATTAATAGCAGGATTGTATGCATAGGAGAATACATTATATTCTAGTGTTAACACCTAAATAGGATATTCACTCAATTAACATGAACTATAAGTAGATTTGATACGCCTCTTATTTTGGAAGTTTTAGGATTCATTAATAGCGGCTACAATCTTAACAATGTAACATATGCAGATGACACAGTTTTGATAACAGACACGGAAAGGAAACTGCAAATGGTCTTGCGGAAGGTACGGAATGAAAGCGAGAAGAAAGGACTAAATATAACCTGCAAGAACACAGAATGCATGCTTATTAGCAAAAGGATGAGCCTAAAATGCAAATTACAAATCGGGGATGCTAAAATCAAACAAGAACAAAAATTTCTGTATCTGGGAAGTGTTCTAACAGAGGACTGAAAGTGTTGTACTGATAATTAAGGACGAATTGGGATGCTTAAAGTGCCTTCGAAAAGCTAAGCAGAGTATTAAGAGGCAGAATAAAACTTTGTAAGAAACTAAGAAAAGACTACTGAAGTGTTAGGTGATATCTGTCCTGCTATATGGCAGTGAATAGTAGACAGTCTCCTCAAAGATGGAGAAGTGACTTGAGCAACAGAAATGTGGTTCTACAGAAAGATGATGAGGATACCATGAACCAACAACGCTGTTTTAGAGATAATAGAAACAAAAAGGAAACTTAACATCAAGAAGAGGCTGTTGATATTTCTGAGGCACGTAATGAAGAAGGAGGACATGGAAAATCAGATACGAGACAGATTTAGGGACAGAGGAAACAGTTAAATGTAACCGCCTTTTCTACTCCAACAGCTTCTCTTGCACTTCCCCACAGTGGAACTCACTTCTTCCTACTTGCTTCCCCGAAAGCTATAACCTTCACATATTCAAATGTAATGTCAATTGACATCTTCTGATGCCTTGATCCTGATCCCCACCCTTCTCTTTATTCTTTTCTCAATCAACCCCCTCTTTATTCTTGCTCTCATTGTCTTTGTCCCCTTGCGTGCTAGTGTCACTCCGCCCCCTTGCTTAGTGTGAAATGCTTAATATATATATATATATATATATATATATATATATATATATTTTGTGTGTGTATACTGCATAATAGTTTTCAGTTTCACACCTGAAGCAATAATCAGAGGATATATATGACAAGATGTAATTCCATTTCTACGTTCTTTCAACAGAAAAACAAACTTTAATTAAAAGAAAACATACCTTAATTAAGCATTAATATAAGCGTACCTATTTGAAACTGATGACTAATGAAAACTACTGTTGTGATTTGTAAGTTTGTAACCCGCTGAAATAAGTGGGAGATTAACCAAAGAATTATTTCAGATTCAATCCTACCTGTACACTCATTAACGCCTGATTTTGATTCTTTTGTTATTTGTAAACATTATGATAGATAAAATGCCAGAGCATCATAAGTCTAAGAAAATATTCTATACTATCGAAAAGACATAAAAGTAACAATGAAATATACCACAGGGTAAGTTGAAATCCATGACTTGCTTCTATATTAATATTTATTAATATCTCTTGATAAGGATTTGAATTTTGAAAGTGATTTTATCAAGGTTAACATCCATAGCCCTAAACCTGAAACGCAATAAAAAATACAGTCTTGATACTTTCCCGCCATTTTGCTTTCCTAGAAAACTTATTCATTATTCGTAAATTTATCCTTAATTTAGATTTGTTTAGAAATATTTAACCTCGCCGATTTATTTTTCGGAATGATCTTATAAGATTATTTATTTGGCTTCTATTGATAGAATTCTATGCAAGCGATTATCGTTTCAACTTCTTCCTTTGCTTTTTCTATTTGCTTGCCGCAGCAACGGGATTACAGAAGATCGAAATCTCAATCGGATTCACCTTAACTTTAGCGTTTGGAGAAAACATTCTCTTGACTTCAGATTCTTCATATAAGATATTTATACATATTTTATTTACTGATTTAATGGAAGCCTTCTTTTCTGCAAGAAAATTCGGAAGAATTTAGCTATACTATTTTTTTTATCTTCCAATTTATTAAATTAACTGAAATGAACATGTTAAGCACACAAAACCTTGCACAACGCATGCGTCTACTACGTACGTCTTCATAGACATAGATTCGTACGTAGAATCTTAAATTAGCAAAATAGAAAAAAAAATTAGAAATAATAATCTCTTTTTAGCCTGAACGGAATATCACAGATATAGTAACACTCATTCCGAAAATATACTTACATCATCGAATATTGAAATACAATCGGTTCAACACAAGCCACACACCAAAATTGTTTCCTTTTCTTTAAAAAAATGTACTTGGCAGCTTTAGTTCGTTAAGTAACTACTTTGTCAGTTGTGACAATCCAAAGAGAGATGGCCAAACGTAGACCTCCACGTAGATACAATCAATCAAGAGAACTAGTACAAGACGCAGCTACCAAAACATCAAAGTCCAAAATACAAGTAACTTTACACAAATGGGAGTACATATCAAAGAACAATATAAAATAGAAAAGTAATGAATTATTGATGAGCCAGTCACTCAGTGAGGATCGTATTCCTTAATATTAGTAATTTAGTCCTCAAGACAAAATTGCTAATTATCGAACTGGTGTAAGTTTGCATCCACATATAGGTTAGTATTTATTTTTTTACTTTATTCCCAACTAGCCGACTTAACACTTACCTGCCTCTATTTAACTGTTAGACAAAAGATTTCCGTGGAGATTTTATTTATTTATTTTTTATTTATGGAGCAGAATTTTCATTCCCATGATATATAGAGCAGAATCTCTTTATTATTTATAGAGCAGAATCTTTATTATTTATAGAGCAGAATCTCTTTATGATTTATAGAGGAGAATCTCTTTATGATTTATAGAGCAGAATCCTTTCATTATTTATAGAGCAGAATCCTTTCATTATTTATAGAGCAGAATCCTTTCATTATTTATAGAGCAGGATCTCTTCATTATTTACAGAGCAGGATCTCTTCATTATTTATAGAGCAGAATCCTTTCATTATTTATAGAGCAGAATCCTTTCATTATTTATAGAGCAGAATCTTCATTATTTATAGAGCAGAATCCTTTCATTATTTATAGAGCAGAATCCTTTCATTATTTATAGAGCAGGATCTCTTCATTATTTACAGAGCAGGATCTCTTCATTATTTATAGATATTATTTATAGAGCAGAATCTTTCATTATTTATAGAGCAGAATCCTTTCATTATTTATAGAGCAGAATCCTTTCATTATTTTACAGAGCAGGATCTTTCATTATTTTACAGAGCAGGATCTCTTCATTATTTATAGAGCAGAATCCTTTCATTATTTATAGAGCAGAATCATTATTTATAGAGCAGAATCCTTCATTATTTTACAGAGCAGGATTTATTATTTTACAGAGCAGGATCTCTTCATTATTTATAGAGCAGAATCCTTTCATTATTTATAGAGCAGAATCCTTTCATTATTTTACAGAGCAGGATCTCTTCATTATTTTACAGAGCAGGATCTCTTCATTATTTATAGAGCAGAATCCTTTCATTATTTATAGAGCAGAATCCTTTCATTATTTATAGAGCAGAATCCTTTCATTATTTATAGAGCAGAATCCTTTCATTATTTTTACAGAGCAGGATCTCTTCATTTTTTACAGAGCAGGATCTCTTCATTATTTATAGAGCAGAATACTTTCATTATTTATAGAGCAGAATCTTTCATTATTTATAGAGCAGAATCCTTTTCATTATTTTACAGAGCAGGATCTCTTCATTATTTTTACAGAGCAGGATCTCTTCATTATTTAAAGAGCAGAATCTTTTCATTATTTATAGAGCAGAATCCTTTCATTATTTATAGAGCAGAATCTTCATTATTTTACAGAGCAGGATCTCTTTCATTATTTTTACAGAGCAGGATCTCTTCATTATTTATAGAGCAGAATCCTTTCATTATTTATAGAGCAGAATCCTTTCATTATTTATAGAGCAGAATCCTTTCATTATTTTACAGAGCAGGATCTCTTCATTATTTTACAGAGCAGGATCTCTTCATTATTTATAGAGCAGAATCCTTTCATTATTTATAGAGCAAATTTTCATCATTATTTATTAAGTAGAATCTCTTCATTATTTATAGAACAGAATCTCTTCATGATTCATCTCAGTTATACTCTTTATATTCCTTTAATCACCTTTCATTTATTTTTGCTCCAATTCTCATCGATGTCCCTTATTTTCGATGTTTTTGTGACACATCTCTCCATTAACATTGATGTTTAGCTACTTAAATATGACACCATCTTCCTGCTTTTTGCTCGGCCCTTTACTACTTGCTTTCTATTTAACTTTTTATAACATGATTTTTTTGTATCACGATATTTTTTATTCAATTCTAATACATGATTCAATTTTTTTCGATCAATGAATAATTTATAGCTAAACAATTATTTGAATTAAGTAAATTTGATGATCGGAAATTGATTTTAAGAAGAAAATGTAACATCAATAGAGTTTGACGTTGTTTACATAAATCGTAAACTTTACTTCTAAACAATTTGTAACGGATGGAAGGAATATCCGTAGTTTAATATATATGAAATTGCAAACATCCATTTTGCTGTGAAATCCTAGTAAAGAATCAAATTACGGTAGGAATTGTGTATCGTTAGCTTTCACAGTGGACAAGCCTAATTTCAAAGTTCTGAAACACGGCATCTTTATTCGTGCTTGAAAAGCGACATTACCGACCAGTGGAGACGAGAGAAAATCATCAATCATGCTTATTCGGGTTTTCGTTAATCTGCCGCCAACAGGAAGTTAAAATAGGGGTCAAGAAAATAAAATAATTAAATCACAAGAGTTATTACTTGTAATCTCGAGGGTCAAGGACGGATCTTTAAGTCCCTTATTTTCCAGGATCCCTAGATGAAGAATAATCCTCGGAAGATAAAAGTTGAACGAAATATTTGTCAGTAAAATACGAATTAATTTCACCGCTACTTCTCCCTGTTGTAAATTCATTTATCCTTGGCGCATTGCCGCTGTGAAAAACAAGCAAAAAGAAAAATAGGTAAGCAAATTTGGTACGCAAATGTTTAATACTGTAGCGTGTTGAAACTTTCGTATGGACATAGAAAATGTTGGCCCTGTACCAGTGGAACACAGATACAGGAAGGAAAATGATAGGCTTATTGCTGTGTAGTTTTTAGTAAATTATGATTACTATTGGAGAAATGCGTCGGACTAAACGATTAATAAAGAAATAAACTTATCGAAGGGCATTCATCTTCCAGCGGAAGAATGTGTTCACTTCGAACAAATACTACTGAGAAAGATAAGAATTGATTTCTATTCTCCTCTATCTATGTATTAAATAGCAGAGAAAAAAGTATTCTGTATAATTGGTCGGAAATCAATCTAGGAGAAGGAAAACAATGAATTAAAACTATTGTTTAAACA